>CAUYTI010135116.1:0-44535 GCA_963575145.1 Galago senegalensis
CGCCCGCCACAACGCCCGGCTATTTTTTGGTTGCAGCCGTCATTGTTGTTTGGCGGGTCCGGGCTGGGGATTCGAACCCGCCACCTTAGGTGTACGTGGCTGGCGCCTTAGCCGGTTGAGCTATAGGCGCCGAGCCTAAAAAGCAACTTTCAATGGAGAGACATCCTGCAAAATACCTGAAGTACTCCTCCAAACTGCCAAGGTCATCAAAAACAAGAAAAGTCTGAGGACCTGTCACAGCCACGAGGAGCCTAAGGAGCCTAGAGAACTAAATGTAATGTGGTATTGTGGGTGGGATCCTGGAACAGAAAAACACATTAGGTTAAAAAAATCTAAGGAGCACTCTGTGAGACCGAAGCAGGTGGATTGCTTGAGCTTCCAGGTTTTAGACCAGCCTGAGCCAAAGCAAGACCCCACCTCTAAAAATACCCAGGCTTTGTGGTAGGCGCCTGTAGTCCCATCTAGTTGGGAGGCTGAGGCAAGAGAATCCCTTGAGCCCAAGAGTTTGAGGTTGCTGTGAACTGTGATGCCACAGCTCTCTACCGAGGGCAACAAAGTGAAACTTTGTCTTAAAAAAAACAAAAAACTAACGAAATATGAATAAAGATTTAATTTGGATTAAATATTTATTTAATTTTAATACTAATGTATCCATACTGATTCATTAATGGTGGCAAATACACTATACTAATGTAATTGTAGGGGAAATCAGATGTGCAGTATACAGGAACTCTCTGTAATATTTCAATTTTTCTGTAAATCTAAAACTATTTTAAAAAACTGGCCAGGGGCGGCGCCTGTGGCTCTAAGGCATAGGGTGCTGGCCCCATATGCCAGAGGTGGTAGGTTCAAACCCAGCCCCAGCCAAAAAATAAAATAAAATAAAATAGATGGACATTTGAAAAAAAAAACTGGCCAGTCTGGCTGGGTGTGCTGTTTCATGCCTAGCACTCTGGGAGGCCGAGGTGGGTGGATCACTTGAGCTCCAGACCAGCTGGTGAAACTCCGTTTCTACTAAAAATGAAAAACTGAGGCAAGAGGATCATTTGAGCCCAAGAGTTTGAGGTTGCTGTGAGCTATGATGCCATAGCACTCTACTGAGGGTGATGAGACTGTTTTAAAAAAAATAAATGAATAAATAATAAAATGTGAAATTGAGGTATACAGTAATGAGACTGGCTGTCCATAAACACATCAGAATTTACTATCCAAATGAGTGCTGTCACTTCAAGATTGTCCTCGTTAGCTTTGTTTTGATAATGAGAACACTGCTCAAAACACTTTGAGAATCTCCTTCAGAGTCTATAGCACACAATGCAATGAATATTCATTATCTGCAGGTGGATCTGGTTTATGCAAATAGCCATAAGAACTCAAGCCAAGACTGATGAGTAAATGGGGCGGGAAATCTGGATGGTAAATGTGTGTCCAATTTTTTTTGGATTTTCAAAAGTTAGTATGATGCATATACAAAATATAAGGCAACAATGCCAGTAGCATCTGGAGAACACTTAGTAATCAAACAAATTAATATTTCTGCAATGAGTTATATGAATATTTATACTGGGCTAAATTTTTTTTTTTGAGACAGAGCCTCAAGCTATTGCCCTGCGTAGGATGCTATGATGTCACAGCTCACAGCAACCCCAGCTCCTGGGCTTAAGCGATTGATTCTCTTGCCTCAGCCTCCCAAGTAGCTGGGACTACAGGTGCCTGCCAGATCACCCAGCTATTTTTGTTGTTGTTGTTGCATTTTGGCTGGAGCCAAGTTCGAACCCACTACCCTGGGTATATGGGCACTCTACCCACTGAGCCACAGGCGCCACCCTTCTGTTTTTTGTTTTTGTATATTTTATTTATGTATTTTTTCTTTTTATTTTGAGACACAGTCTTATTTTTTCCGCCCTCGGTAGTGCCATGGCATCATGGCTCCCAGCAACCTCAAACTCTTGGGGTAAAGCGATTCGCTTGTCTCAGCTGCCTGAATAGCTGGGACTACAGGCGCCTGTGACAACGGCCCGCTATTTTTAGAAACAGGGTCTAGAACCTCCAAGCTCAGGCAACCCACGCCACCGCACCCAACCCCGACCTCTCAGAGTGCTAGAATTACAGGCATGAGCCACAGCAACCTCCAGCTCTTGGGCTTAGGTGATTCTCTTGCCTCAGCCTCCCGAGTAGCGCCCGACTATTTTTTTATTGCAGTTTGGCCGGGGCCCCAGATTGAACCCTCCACCCGCGGTATATAGGGCTGGCACTCTACTCACTGATCCACAGGCGCTGCTCCCTCACTTTTAGAGTACTTAATAAAAGTAGTGGATAATGGGCACCAGCCCCATATACCAAGGGTGGCAGGTTCAAATCTGGCTCCTATCAAATGGCAACAACAACAAAAAAAAGCTGGGCATTGTGGCGGGTGCCTGTAGTCCCAACTACTAGGGAGGCTGAGGCAAGAGAATAGCCTAAGCCTCAGAGCTGGAGGTTGCAGTGAGCTGTGACGACACAGCACTCTACTGAGGGCAACAAAGTGAGACTCTTTTTTTTTTTTTTTGAGACAGAGCCTCAAGCTGTCCCCCTGGGTAGTGTGCTGTGGCATCATGACTCACAGAAAACTCCAACTCCTGGGCTCAAGCGAGTCTCCTGCCTCAGCCTCCCAGGTAGCTGGGACCACAGGGGTCCGCCACAACACCCAGCTATTTTTTGGTTGTAGCTGTTGTTGTTTGGTGGGTCCGGGCTGGATTCGAACCCGCCACCTTAGATGTATGTGGCTGGCGCCTTAGCCCCTTGAGCCACAGGCGCTGAGCCTGAGACTCTCTCTTTAAAAAAAAAAAAAAAAGTGGATAATAGATTGAGAACATTTTAAAAATTGGTCCTTATAACATCTTTAACGTAGTGGTCTCATATATCTTACGCTCATTTCTTTTCCTTTTTTTTTTGAAACAGAGTTTCACTTTGTCGCCCTCAGTAGAGTGCTATGGCATCATAGTCCACAGCAACCTCAAACTCTTGGGCTCAAGCAATTCTCTTGCCTCAGCCTCCCAAGTATCTGGGACTACAGGGACCCACCACAATAGCCAGCTATTTTTTTTTTTTGTTGAGACAGAGTCTTAATACATCACCCTCAGTAGAGGGCCATGGCATCACAGCAACTTCAAATTCTTGGGCATACACGATTCTCTTGCCTCACCCTCCCAAGTAGCTGGGACTATAGGCGCCTGCCACAATGCCCTGCTATTATTTTGTTGTTGTTGTTGTAGTTGTCATTGTTGTTTAGCAGGCCCCGGCCTGGTTCAAACCTGCCAGCCCCAGTGTATGTGACTGGAGCCCTAGCTACCAAGCCAACATGGCTATTTTTAGGGGCAGGGTTTTTCTCTTGCTCAGGTTGGTCTCGAAGATGTGAGCTTAGGCAATCCACAGAGTGCTGGGATCACGGGTGTAAGCCACAGCCTCCAGCCAAAATCACTTTTTTTTTTCTCACTCTGTCACATTGGGTAGAGTGCTGTGGGGTCAAAGCTCATAGCAGCCTCAAACTTTTGGGTTAAGTGATTCTCTTGCCTCAGCCTCCCAAGTAGCTGGGACTATAGGAGCCCACCACAATGCCCAGCTGTTTTTTGTTTTTTTTTTTTCAGTGGCCGTTTTTGGCCGGGGCTGGATTTGAACCTGCCACCTCTGGCATATGGGGCCAGCACCCTACTCCTTGAGCCACAGGCACCACCCTGACAGCTGTTTTTTGTTGTTGGTGGTGGTGGTGGTGTTTCTTTTAGAGAGCTCAGGCTGGTCTTGACCTCCTGACCTCAAGCAATCCACCTGCCTTAAGCCTCACAAGTGCTGGTATTACAGGCATGAGACACCTCGCCTGGCCTTATGCTGATTTCTAACCACTTCTGCCTGCTACTCACCAGTAATATTTTGTTTTGTTTTGTTAATCAGACCCAGGTGAATTCCAGCTTGCCACCCTGGTGTGCAAGACTGGTGTGCTAACTGCTGAGTTACGCTGGTCAGCTACTCAGCAGTAATGAACAATTTTTAGTTTCTCATATACACTGTATCATATCACACGCAGGGGTACGTTCTGATTTCTCTTCTTTTCCTCCCAGAAATGTATCCATACCTCAAAATCCTGGACTGCATCATCACTTCCCTTTGGACATCTTTCTAAACTAACCCCTCATACCTCCAGGAAGAACAGACCACTTGCCTGCTTATACTTCTGTCACTGTCTGTATCCCTATTATTGCACTATGCTATAATTATTTGTTTCTATGCCCATCTTCCCTATTACTTGGGGTTCCTTTCAGGCAGTGGTTAGGGTTATTTGTCTTTAAGGTGTGAAACATTTCTTGTAAAATAACTACCCTGAAGGACAATACTCCTTATATGATAAATTCTGACCTGATACTGAAAGAGAAAAATCATTTTTTATATATTTCTGTTACTGCATGGATTTCAGCCTTGTATCTTTAGTGCCTGGGTGCAAATTAATTTACCAGAATAGTGGACCTATTAGAAGGCCAAGAAACCAGAATTGTTAAAAGGGAACAGGATCCCAGAACTTTGTAAGGTCAAGGTAGAAGGATCACCTGAGCCCAGGAGTTTGAGACCTGCCTGAGCAATACAGCAAGATCTATTAAAAGGAAAAAAAAAGAAGAAGAAAGAAAAGAAAAATAAAAAATTATCCAGGTGTGCTTGCATCTGACTATAGGCCCAGCTACTTGGGAGAATGAGGTAGAAGGATCACTCGAGCCCAGGACTCAGAGAATTCAGGAAGATCCAGCCTGGACAACACAAAGAGAGCCTCTCTCTTAAAAAAGTCTATACTCACACAGTTTTGCTCAGGCTCAGCCCCTTTTAGAGTAAAATCTGTCAACTACCCTTTTCAAAATTGCTCAGGCCTGTAAATAGTATCATCAATTCATTCATTTCAGAGGCTCTACCAGATACCAGGCCTACCCTATAGAGGTCCTGGGCTGAGAGTGAAGCAAACCATTATAATTAAAATGTGTACAGAGAGCCATGAGGCCACTGTGGGGTGGGAGGAATTAATTGTGCCTGGAGGAGTGGAGGGGGTCCAGGAAGGAGAGGTTTGAGCCAAATCTTGCTGAGTTGGATTTGGCCCGGAGAAAACAGGGGAGGAGGGCTGAGCACAGCAATCTGCTAGATGAAAATCTACACGTGCCTAGAACAGTCTCTTCACTCCTCTTCCACCCACTTTCCCCCCTTTCTTCGCAATCTTTTCCTCTTTTCTTGGAAAACTAGGACTAAGGTTACTGTTTCCCTACTTTGAAGAGGTCAGAGTAGATGATATAGAGAATGTATTAGTCCTTGGCTAAATGAGATCAATTGTTCTGCTCTGTATGTCTTTGAGAAGGGGGGGCAGGGAAGTGGGCCTGGGTGGAAAAAAGGACACTGGAGAGATTGGACCCCATGCAGAAAGAGAAACTAAAATTCTTGTATTTATTCGCCCCAACACACACACACCTGTCTCTCATCTTTATTTTTCTACAGTTTCCCGTGGTCTCAGTCTCTTTTTTGTCTCTCTTCCTTGGCTAAAGGCTGGAAATTCCTTGTTCTCAACGGAAGGGAGTAGGAGGGGACTTGGGGGTGGTGGGAGTGGGAGGGAAGAACAGACATCTCAGCAGCTCTGGCAGCGGGGGCGCTCTGGGCCTCCGGCGGGGCCTGACAAGTCAAGGATTTTTTTAAAAATAGGGGTTCAGCTACAAACCTAGAGAGACAGAGACAAAGAAATACAAGTGGATGTAAAGAAACATATAAATACATAATCGCAGGGTACGGAGACACAAACTGGCAATAGCGTCTTAAATTTGGTTAGTATTCTATATTAGAGAGTTTTCATATACATTGTCTCATATGAACCTCACCACAAGCTTCAGAAACAGGATACAAACGCTCGGTCATTTCACTCTCAGGTTTCCACCAGGACCCCTTCTGACCCCCTAGGCGAGAGGCAGCCTCCCTCCGCAGTTGTTTTCTTTCCTCCCCATCTCTCTGGCCGAGCACCAGCCCCAGGACCCGGGATTAGAGGTCTCAAAGTGGGCACCTCCCTCGTCCTCTCTCGAACCGGCACCCCGGCTCCCAGGACGGCGCCGCGCCCTCGCTTCCCGCCCTGCCTCGCCCCCCTCCGTGGGCGGCGTCTCCCTCTGGATCCCAGGGCTCCGCGCCGCCCAAGGGGACCTGGGTGGGTGGGTAGGAGGGAGGGAGGGAGGGGGGCGCCTAGAGCAGAGGCTGCGTGGGCGGAGGATGTGCGTCACGGGGAGCGTGGGTAGGGGGAGGGAGGGGGCACGTGGAAACCCGGGGCCAGCGGCTGGCAGCCCAGGATCCAAAATAACCCGGAGGGGGGGTGGAGTGGGGGAGGGTGCCCACAGACTTCCAGGGGGTTGGGCAGTGCCCCCGCGGGACCCAGTCTAGTGGCGCCCTCCAGTTGCAGGACAGGGGATTGGAGGGGACTATGCACGTTCCTACCACCCCTGCTGTTTGGCTGTTAATGGGATGAAGAAAATGTGAGTTCCTGAAAACCTCCCACCGATAACGCACTCCTCCCCTGCCCCCACCAGAGACGGAAAGGTCCCCTCGTCAGGCCGGAATGCAGAACCAGCCCCGACCCACGCCACCCACGCCTTTGCTTGGCCCGGCCACTCAGAAGTGCGGAACCGCGGGGCGGCACTGACGTTTCGGACTAGGGGGAACCAAGCCTGTAGCCAAACCGCTAGCATCCCGCTGGCCCCCCGCCCCCGCCCTATTTCCCCCGGGCCCGGCCCTCGGAGTCCCCGCCCCCAGCCCGCCCAGCCGTGGGCGGGGGTGGAATGGGAACCAGATGGGGCTAGAAGGAACCTAGTGGGAAGGGCTGGCGGGCTCCTCGAAGGCGCGCCACCCTCCAGCGTCCAGCTCCTCCGGAGGAAGCCACGTCGGACGGTCTTCTGCTTACCTTCTACTGGACTCTCTCGGGCAATGGAAGGTCCCCTAATAGACGACCCCAGAAAGGGTATCATCCTTATCTTTGCAACACAGAATTCCCAAGTGGGGCCCTCACCCTTAGAGAGTACAAATAGAACAAGGGGGGTACCTCCCATCTCTTCCTGACCGAGGCGCTAACAAAACCCTGACGCGTCTCATCCACACGGGCACCTAAGTGGCTCCTAACATAATCCGCCCATCTCCTGGTCCCCAAACTTCGGCAACGTTTCGAGACAAGGATAAAGGCAGGTTAGCTTTCTGAGAGTGGCCTCCTCAAATTACAGCTTTGTGGGCCGAGGAAGGGCGCCCAGATAACTAAAGGATTCCCGCAGAGTCCCACGCTGTCAGATCTGCCTGCAGTGCACACACAGGAGTTGCACGCCCCAAGCTTTCACCAACTTTTCTGGGCTCACTCCTAACACTCACATACACAACACCGCAAGGCCCGGGTGTGGGCAGTGGGCGTCCGTGTAGCTGTTTGGGTGCGTGTGCACGTCCGTGTGTTTCTGTGTCTTTGTGTACCTGTGCGTGGTTGTGAAACTCCGCTCTCAGAGGGATAGGAGTAGGGGGAAATAGGAATGTCGCCGGCGGGGCGCTCACGTGGGTACGTGGGCGCGAAGAGGGCCGGCTGTGCATCCGGCGTGGGCGGCACGGAGCGAACTCGCCCCGCCCGCTGGGTCTCCGAGCCGGCCCTACACATCCCGGCCTCCATCACCCGGGTCTCTAACTCGGCGCCGCGGCTGAGTCCCCGCCCCCACCTTCTGTTCCACACCTCCTTCCCCCAGTCTCCGCCTCTCTCGGTCTCAGCCGCCGCGTCTCCACTGTCGAGCAGCTCCGGCGCCCGCCCCCCGCCTCTGCCCCCGCCACCGCCCCCGGCTGTGCCCACGCCCTCCGCCCGGCAGCCCGGCAGCCAGCGCCGCGCGGGCCTCGCTCCCCTTGCGTCCTGCGGGGGCGGAGGCGCGGAGAGGCTGCAAGCGCAGCCGGGGAGGGGGGGGGCAGAGGCACAGACAGAGGCGCGGAGGTTCGGAGAGAGAAGACGTGGAGGGAGGGACGGAGCCTGGACAGCGGTGGACACGGCATCGTGTTCAGGAAAGAGCACAGCGCGCGACAGGCGCCTAGCGCCGGGCACCAAGGGGGGCAGCCAGCCCGGGTGGTCCCCGGCCGTCCATGCACAGGGCGCCTTCCCCCACAGCCGAGCAGCCGCCGGGCGGAGGGGACAGCGCCCGCCGGACCCCGAAGCCCAGACTCAAGTTAGTAGGCAAAGGGAGGCGTCGGGATGTGGAGATGGGTGGAGCTGGACTCGGGATTGGGGTCCGGAGGGTGGAGGTCGTGGCGAGGACGTGAGGAAGTGGGACGGGGGTGGGGGGTGGAGACTGAAGGAAAAGGGGGTGCGTCTTCGATTTAGGGGACCCTGGGAACAGGCAAGGATCTGATGAAACTAGATCTGAAAGAGTAATACCTAATGGTTTACTTTGTGGGCATGACCTGTGAGCCCCTGGCAAAGAATGTGGGAGCCCCCAAGCGCCAAGGGAAGCCCAGAAGCTCGAGTTGACAACAGTGTTGGGAGGGGTTGGGGGGCGCTCAGCAGGCTCAATCTGTCCGGTATAGAGCGTGCGGCCCCGGGGTCTGGAAGAAGCCGGTACCTTTGAGTTACAGGCGCATCCCCGAGGCTGCAGAGAGGCAGGGGATATCTCAGGCGTCCCCTGCCATATTTATCCATTTATTCACAGAGTCTAGAGGGGAGTATCGATGTGCAGCCCCTCACCCCAAAGGCCTTGAGCCGTTCCCCCACTCGCTTGAAGCTGTGGGTGGAAAATAAAGGAGAGGAGTCAGCAGGAGCCCGAGGGCGGTTTTCCGCCCACGGATGCTACCACTGTGGGAGTATGTGGGGGCGGAACGGCCCCAGAGCAGAACAATTGAGGTGCCCCTCCCCTTCTGTGGGTCCCTGAGCTGAAGGCCTACAGAGCAAGTAGGGAATGTCACTGCTAGAATGGGGGCAGCTGAAGGGGCCTGGGCAGCCTGGAAGGGAGAAGTCCTGGCGGGGAGAGAACAAAGGTTCATTGAGAATGCCTAATTCTTGTGAAAAGGCGAGGGGACAGGAACAGGGATCCACCTGGTTCAGTGAATGGCAAGGCTAGAGAAGGGCCACACCCCTCCCTCTCAGCCACCTGGGCAGAGAGTGAAGCTGGCCAGCAGTGGCCGCCAGTGTCTGCTGTGGGGAGAATGAGGGTCCTGCATTCACCTTAACTGGGATGTCTCCTAAAGTAATGGCGAGGCCGCTGGGTGTTTAGGGTGGGAGGTGAAGATTGTATCTGGGTGAGAGGGAGGTCCAGCCATCCCACGGGTTTCCTGATCAGCCTCAGAGTTTAAGGTCTTCTTGCCCAGACTAGAAGGGTACCTGCAAAGACAGGACACTGGCCTTTGGTACTTCTGGCTAGTCTGAGATGGCATTGCCTTTGGGCACAAGACCATGCAAATGAGGGAGGGGAAGAGAAGTAGCCAGGAAAGAGAGAACAATTGCTAGTGTGGGTTGGTACGCAGGAGGGGGGCTTGCACTGACTGCCTCTTTTTGCCCCTCCTTCTCAGGCCCAGTGCCCGCAACATGGCACTGCCTCGGACTCTGGGGGAGCTGCAGCTGTACCGGGTCCTGCAACGTGCTAACCTCCTTTCCTACTACGAGACCTTCATCCAGCAGGGAGGGGACGACGTGCAGCAGCTGTGTGAGGCCGGGGAGGAGGAGTTTCTAGAGATCATGGCACTTGTGGGCATGGCCACCAAACCTCTACATGTCCGTCGCCTGCAGAAGGCACTGAGAGAGTGGGCCACCAATCCAGGGCTCTTCAGTCAACCTGTGCCTGCTGTGCCTGTCTCCAGCATCCCGCTTTTCAAGATCTCCGAGACTGCGGGTAGCCGGAAAGGGAGCATGAGCAATGGGCATGGCAGCCCAGGGGAAAAGGCAGGCAGTGCCCGCAGTTTTAGCCCCAAAAGCCCCCTTGAACTTGGAGAGAAGCTATCACCACTGCCAGGGGGACCTGGGGACCCCCGGATCTGGCCAGGACGGAGCACTCCAGAGTCAGACATTGGGGCAGGAGGAGAAGAGGAGGCAGGCTCTCCCCCCTTCTCCCCACCTGCAGGGGGAGGAGTCTCTGAGGGGACTGGGGCTGGGGGGTTGACAGCAGGTGGGGCTACAGGTGGTCCAGACAGACTGGAGCCAGAGATGGTACGCATGGTGGTGGAAAGTGTGGAGAGGATCTTCCGGAGTTTCCCCAGGGGGGATGCTGGGGAGGTCACATCCCTGCTGAAGCTAAATAAGAAGCTGGCACGGAGCGTGGGGCATATCTTTGAGATGGATGATAATGACAGCCAGAAGGAGGAGGAGATCCGCAAATACAGCATCATCTACGGCCGCTTTGACTCCAAGCGGCGAGAGGGCAAGCAGCTTAGCCTGCATGAGGTGAGGACTCAGGGCCAACCAGGAGTGCCCTTGACTCCCAGGCCTCAACCCCCTTATCTCAGAGAATTCTTACATCCTCCAACTCTGTTTCATTGCCCCTTGGCCACACCTCCAGGCCCTGACCCCTCTCTCACACTCAACCCCAGCTGCTGAGGGGGAAGCAGATACAGGTGAGAGCCCAGCTGCACATCTCCATGTCACTCAGGACCCAACTCAGGAGTGGGGGTGGCCCTGAGCATTCTTCGGAAGCTGTGGGTGCTGATCTCTGTCTTCCTCCCTCAAAAGTTCCTGTGTAGTGTTGTAACCAAAGGCAGCCTCCACTGGGTGGGCCTCCCCTGTTTGGTGGTGAAGAGGTGTGAGGAGGACATCTGTGAGGCAGTATATGGTTCTGACTGTTCTGGCTGCCCCCTCTCCACAGCTCACCATCAATGAGGCTGCTGCCCAGTTCTGCATGAGGGACAATACACTCTTACTGCGGAGAGTGGAGCTCTTCTCCCTGTCCCGCCAAGTGGCCCGAGAGAGCACCTACTTGTCCTCCTTGAAGGGTTCCAGGTGAGACCCTTTCCCCAGGTCCTTTCTAGGTTGGAATCCTGCCAAGGAGTTCAATTCCATCCTAATCTCCAGCTCAGGTGGCTCTGGGCCTGCTTCCCATTCACTTGGATGTCCAGCTTCTGACTAAACCAACTTGTCTGAGATCAAGTCTCTCCCCCATGCATCTTAGGTTCCCCCAGCCTCCCACAACAATAGTGCTTGAGGTAGAAACTCTTATCCAGCTATCTTTTTTGCAAAGTTTTTAAATAATGCATGCCCCTGTTCAGATGCTGAGCCCTGCTCATCAGGTGGCCCTCCCCAGCCTCACCATTCTTTGCATTCGTTGGTGCCCTACCCTTCTGAACCACAGGCACCACCCACCTTTGCATTCTTTATCTCTTTACAGGCTCCACTCTGAAGAATTGGGAGGTCCTCCACTAAAGAAGCTGAAACAGGAGGTGTGTTTTCCAGGGTACATATAGGGAGGCAGGGCATTCTTCCCCCACCTTATCCCTTGCCAGATCCTCATTTCCCAATTTGGGACATCCACAGGTTGGAGAACAGAGTCACCCTGAAATCCAGCAGCCTCCCCCAGGCCCTGAGTCCTATGTACCCCCATACCGCCCCAGCCTGGAGGAAGATAGTGCCAGCCTGTCTGGGGAGAGTCTAGATGGACACTTGCAGGGTATGTCTGCAAACACTTTTTTCTTCACTGGGAACAAGAGAGGGTTGGAGGGGGGAAGTGAGCTAAGAGGCAACTGCCTGGAACAGGGTTGGGAGGCCTGGCTGGATGGGGGCAGAAGGTTCTATGGGTCTGGCTGTGTGGTTGAGGGTGGGGGTTCCCTTGGCTGCAGCCCCTTGCCTGACCAGTGCCCATGCCCACAGCTGTGGGGTCATGCCCAAGGCTGACGCCGCCCCCTGCTGACCTGCCTCTGGCATTGCCAGCCCATGGGCTATGGAGCCGCCACATCCTGCAGCAGACACTGATGGACGAGGGGCTGCGGCTCGCCCGCCTCGTCTCCCATGACCGCGTGGGCCGCCTCAGCCCCTGTGTGCCTGCAAAGCCACCTCTCGCAGGTGAGGCAGCCAGCAGTGCTGTCCCCAAGCACCCCAGCCACCCAAGTCCCACACAGCACTCCTAGTGTCCTGGGGCGAGGTGGGAGGAAGAGGGATATGGCCACCACAGAGAGCAGTCTACTGGTGCTCTCCCTTGAAGAGTCAGACTCCAGCCAACCAGGCCGTGGACTGAGGAGAGAACGACCCTGCTAATCCCACAGGGGAGAGACTGGTCCTGATGGAGAGCTGTGAAGGGGGAGCTGGGGGAAGCCAGCGCAGAGAATGGGGGTTGAAGGGGGGAGCAGGAAGGAGGTCGCCAATAAGGGAAGCTAGGCCAGATCTTCCATCAATGCGAGAGGGAGGAGCAGGCTGGGAGTTGTGGGGGTGGGGTTGCCCGGCTTGGAAGCAAGAGGAGCCCAAAGGGGGGATGCTTTGTGTGTGGAAGGGGGAAGAGAGAGTGGGCAGGCAGAGGGCTGGGCAGCGGCTGGGCTGAGAGTGACGCAGCAGACAAAGCCACCAACCCTGGCTCGGTATTTTTAAACTGTGTGTGGGTGGTAAGTGGGGGCGGGGACTAGAAGGGGGGCTCTTCTTGAGGGAGGAGCTGGGAGGCCAGCTTCCTGTGTTTCCCCTGATTTGGCTACCAGAAAGCCTAGGGGGCCTTGGTAGGGTGGGTGGGGCCTGGGAGGGGACCAGGCTTGAATGGGGGTGGCAGAGCCTGGGGAGGGGGGAGGGGGAGAGGTCAGAGCCAAACCGCCCCCGCAGCTCCTGACAGAACCAGAAATTCCAGCAGAACGGAGGCGGGAGAGACAGAGAGAGAGACATACAGAGACAGAGAGCTACACACAGCCAGAAAGGGGAGAGGGGCTGCACACTCATGGGTATGGAACCCCCCCATACATTTGCACTGGGGCGGAGGCAGTAGTTCAATAACCTGAGCTCATCTTCACAGCTTTCTCTGCCCGTTTCTGTTCCCAAACCCTGCTCTCTCCAGCCTTCAATCCTTCCATTCTAACTGATCCCTTTTCTCCCCACAGAGTTCGAGGAAGGGCTGCTGGACCGCTGCCCAGCTCCAGGACCCCATCCCGCTCTGGTGGAAGGTCGCAGGAGCAGTGTGAAAGTGGAGGCTGAGGCCAGCCGGCAGTGAGGGGTAGACTGGTGTCCTCAGACCCAGGACCCCAACTTCTGGTTCACACAGATTCCACTTTCTTCACCCCCGGAGCCTAGTCACAACCCTGGATCCTTCCGCTGCCCTTCTCCTGCCTCCCCATCTGCTCCATGGACATAAGACTATGGGGCTTCAAGCAATAATGAGGAGGGGTCTGGCGAGAGGACACTAGGAGGGTGCGTGGTGCCCCTCACCCCTACCCAGAGCCAGGGGCAAGGACTTTGCCTCCAGGGAATTTGGGTTTCTCCTTCCCTCATAGAGCACACCCCCATTCTCTAGGTTCACACTATTGGTGTGAGCATTGGACTCAGTTTGGACACAGGGGAAAGTGGGACTTCCCTGGGAAGGTCTAACAGTTAAAAATGGCAGCATTTCACCCCCAAACTGGGGGCCTGGGAACACTGGACTTGCTCCTGCTCCCCGTCCTTCCCCATTTTTGTGCTTCTAGTTGGTTTCTTTAATTTAACAAGTGTGCAGTTTGCCCCCCTTTCCCAGCTCTCCTTTATGTCCTCAGCGGTTCTTTCCCTCCTGCCCTGGGGGCGGGGGGAGGGCAGTGGATGTGAGACCCCTTCACTGGCCCCCAACCCCCTCAGGAGGCCTGGGTCAGACTCAGGGTCTCCCCCAGCTGGGGGTGAGGCTGCAGCACCTGTCTGAGCAGTTAAGAGCACCTTTCTTTTCAGATTGTGTACAGTAGATTATTTATTTTGTTATTTTGGAATAAAATTTATTTTATGGCTTAGGATCTATAGTCCCTCCTTATGAGGGAGAAAGGGTGGCATGGGATGGGGAGTGAAGGGAAGATGGCAGTAGGTGGGAGGCATAAAAGATGCAGTGGGCAGGACCCCTACTGTACTGAGGGCCAGGAGGCTGGGCCTGGACTCTGCCCCCCTTTCTCCCAGGCAGCATTGGAGGTGTTGAGCCACGTGCAGATGTCACTACCACGTAGCGCCATTTGGACACGGTCATGCTCAAAACTGAGTACATCTGTGTTAGCACATGTCAGAGAGGCCAGCACACTCACTAGTATTTGTGCAATATCGTCTGTCCTCAAACTGTGTTCTCAAAAAAAGATAGACACATGTTTCTATGTGGTCATAGCACGTACAACTAATTTGTGTGCCTTCTATACCTTAACAGGCCTCAGGTACACACATCTCACACAGCTGTATACAAACTCTGCCATTGTCCTGCACAACCTCATACATGTACCGAAATTTCCATCTGGCTGACAGGAATCTGGAGCTTTGGGGGATTTTTTAATCTAGGCAAAACCCTTGTCAGTAACTGTGTGTCCAGACCCCTTCTCTCTTCCCAACCAGGGTCCCCTGAACTGCTTCCCCATTCTGCAGGGCTGGACCCAGTTCCCTCTCTCCCTGGCCTCTAGTGTAAATGGGTCTCCGTGTTCCCACATATGTGTTTGGGGCCCTGGCTTGGAGGGTAGAGAAGCTCTCTGTGCCCTAACCTGTGCTCCTGCCAAGCACCCCTCCTGCTCAACACCACCTTCCAAGGCAAGCTGTGTGCATGTGTGTTCTCTGGGTGCAGGCATATTGGGGTATGTCTCATTTTGGAGCCTGAACTTCCCTTCTAGCGCTGAAGGAGGTGGAAGGGGGTGGGATTTATGGTGGGAAGGAAGAAGTGGATTGGGTCCACCCACCACGCATTCTGACAGTCTTTACTCCAGACTGAGGAGTAGATGGGGACAGGAGGATACCCTCCCCACCTGCAGTTTGGCAGGAGCATAAGCAGGTGTCCAGAGCAGGTCCATGGGGTATAGGAGAGCTGCTTCTCTGGGCTCCCTCTCCAGCTGGGATCACCAACTGTGGTTGGCCCTTAGGTCCAGGTGGGACAGTGAGATCCCAGATTGCCCATAGAGGGAGGGCTGCAGGAGGGACTGAGCCCCCAAGGACCCCCCTCCTGACTCCCCTTGCCCTTCCAGGAGAAGCTTGGTGAGGTCCTGTTCCGTGGGAGGCAGGAGAGGAGGGAGCATGTCTTCACCAATCCTGCAAGATGGGGAGAAGCAATGGAGTAGGTGTGATGCCCACTCCCCTAGCCTACCCAGCCACCACCCCCAGGCCAACACTCACCAGGTACCCTGAGGAAACCCTCCCACTGGCTGGCTCAGGCAGCTGTCTTCGGCCATGGTCACATCTGTGCAGAGCAGGGGCTCAGGGTTGGACACAGTATGCTTCTGAGGCTGGCACTGGAGCAGGCCCCTGCCAGGAACCAGGGCAAGAAATAAGGAGGGGCCAGGGTAGGGTCAGGCAAGAATGGGAACATGGAGACAGGAGGGGCTTTGTCACTCACTGTGGGTGAGGCTGGTCAAAGGGCAGGCTCATCTGGTTCAGGCTTGGGGGGATCTGCAGGTGAGGCCTAGAAGCAGGAAGTAGCACAGTCATAGGCAGGATGGATGACAAAGGCAGGGTAAGGCAAAGTCAAGACCACTGAGTGAGAAAACAAGCTCCAGGTCCTGATCCTGACCAATTAGATGCTCATGACTGCCTGGCCTTGGGCAAGCTAGCTCTATGCTCTGAGGTCAGTCTTCTCATCTGTTAAGATGAGGAATGGGGGCTCACACTTGTAATCCTAGCACCCTGGGAGGCTGAGGCAGGTGGATTGCCTGAACTCTGGAGTTTAAGACCAGCCTGAGCAAGAATGAAACCTTGTCTCTACCAAAAATAGAAAAACTAACCAGGCATTGTGGCAGGTCCCTGTAGCCCCAGCTACTCGGGAGGCTGAGACAAGAGGATAGCTTGAGCCCAAGAGACTGAAGTTCACTGTGAGCTGTGAACCACGGCACTCTATCCAGGGCAACAAAGTGAGATTCTGTCTCAAAAAATAAGGGGGGAGGGCTGAAAAGTCCCTGTTGCACAAATATGCACAGTGACATGGGGTTCAGATCAGCACAGCTTGGGAACAGCAGGCTGCACTGCCAAGGGTCGGCGGTCAGCTCCATCTAGGCTTTGTAGGTGCTATCTGAGGCTCCCACCATGAAACTGCCTAGGAACTGCTTTCTCAGAACGTTCCTGTTGTTAAGGGACACATGACACAAACACTTGAATGTTTTTATCTGTGAATTTTGCTGTGAGCCAGCCAATGACCTCAGCTTTACACATATGAACTCATTTAACCTTCACAATAATTCCATGAAATAAAGATTATTATCATTATTATCCCCATTTTATTTTTTTATTTTTTTTTAATCTGGTAATTCAGTGGAGTGATTATAAACTATTTATTTTATTGATTGATTGATTGATTTTCAGTTTTTGGCCGGGGTCAGGTTTGAACCCACAACCTCCAGTATATGGGGCTGGTGCCCTATTCCTTGAGCCACAGGTGCCACCCCATATTATCCCCATTTTACAGATGAAGCACCAGAGGTTACATAACTTGCTCAAAGTTAGTAAGTGGCAGAGCTGGAATTCAAACCCAGGCAGTCTGGACACTACTGTTTAAGTAGAATGCACAGAAAAAGAAGAAGAGGCCTTAGAATTTGCTGCTCCTTCTTCACACAAAAGCCTCTTCTGACAAATGCAAGTGCCCATCCAGCCCCCAAAAGTGGGGCAGTATCTGCCCTCCATCTCCACGAAGCTTTGACTTACTCCTGGAAGGCTGGCAGCACACTGACTGATTCTTCTTGCGAGAGGCCTTGATACGAGGGGATGGAGTGAGAGTGTGGTGGGTACACCTGGGGCCTGGAGAAAGAAAACAGATCCTCTAATGCCAGCCCTCCCCCTGGACTCCCCCACACCCTGCCTTGGGAAGGGGAATCTCTCTCATGGTAACGAAAATTCCCACCTCAGCCCCCAATGCCAGCTTTTCCATGCTGAAAGCCATCAGCACAGGCTGCTCCCATTCCCATCTCTCAAGCTCCTTACACGGTATCTGGGCCAAGCTGCATGGTCATGGAGGAGTCAGGGGCCATTCCAAGGTCATAAGAGGGCATCATGGTAGGCATCTGGGGCTCTGGGGCAGGAAGTGGCTGATCCCTGGAGGAGAGAAGGAGGCATGTGTGACTGGCCACAGGTTACTGCCACCACTCCTTTCTGCAGGTAAGTACCAGCCCTGAACCCCACCCTCCATCCACACCACCACTCACCTTTCCACAGTCATCTTGATGGTAGCTGGGACGTAACCCCTGCCATCCTTACCCATCTGTTCAGCTGTTGTGGGAAGGAAAGGAGAGCCATGGAGTGTTCTGGGGTTAGGAAAGAAAGGAGATAGAAAAGGCAGGCATGCCTGATGGGCAGCAGAAGTGTGTGGACAAAAGGGGGAGAGAGGTCAGGAGGGACTGACACACAGTGGGTGGGCAGAGGAGTCATCTGGGAGCAGGGAGGAGGTGGGTGTCAGAAGGAATCAAGAGCTGCCAGCTCCAGCTCACGCTTGTAGTGGCTCCGGAAAGCTTCATCCTTGGGTTTCTTGGGGTAGAGATTTTTGAGCTGAGCAAGATCCCTGATTCGGTCCCCTAGGGAGCGAATGGACAGGTCTTTGGCAGAAAATGGCTGGATGTTCTCTATCTGTGGGGAGCCTACAATAGGAAGGAGTCTCTGAGTCCCCTCTGTCCGATGTTCTCACCTGTCCCCAGTCAACACACAGCCCCCACCATTCTCAAAGCATCACAGAGGGACAGGGACCTAGGGTGGGGATCCAGTGGGTTCCCTCCCCACAGAACTGACAGGGAGAAGGTGGAAGTTTACGCCACAGAGAGAAGAGAGTTGGACCTTAGGAAAACCTTCCTAAAGATCAGGGTTGGCAGCAAGGAAGGCCAGAACATTCCTTTCCCAGAAGAACCCCCAGAGGGCACAGGCATAGAAGCAGAGGACTGGCTGAGGTGACCTCACCATCCTGACCCCGGATGACATGGGCAATGGTGATGCCCCCAATCTCTGAGTCACTGAAGCGGAGGAGAAAGGTTCCATCGGGCTCGTTGAGAAGAAGGTTAGTAACATACTGTTTGCTGATAAAGCCGATGATCAGCCTGGCCAGGATGAAGGAGAGGAGAGGAGTGTGGGCACTGGGCTGGAGAGGGAGCTGGAGACATAGCTGTTCCGGCCTGGGGTAGGGACTCACCGGTCTGACCAGTAGCTCCGGAGACAGCGTTTGGTGAGGTCTAATACACCATCGAACCATTGCCAAAAGGTAAAGCCACGGCCCAGAAGGATCTCCTGTGGGGACAGGGAGCTGGCATGAAGAGTGGGCAGAATTGGAGTCTGACTAGGGTGGGCTTTAGTCTTTGAGTGTCCACACAACAGAATCCCAGGGCTGAGGAAGCAAACTAGATTTGAGACCCCACCAACAATGGCTGTCAATGATGACAGCCAACACTGGTGCTTATTGTGTGCCAGGCTCTATTCCAACTGTTTCCATATATCAATTGATTATATCTTTACAAGGCTTTGGAGTTAAGTACTATAACAATCCCACTTTTGTTGTTGTTTGAGACAGATTCTCACTTTGTCTCCCTCGGTAGAGTGCCAAGGCATCATAGCTCACAGCGATTCTCAACTCAAACTCTTGGGTTCAAGTGATTCTCCTGCCTCAGCCTCCCAAATAGCTGGGACTACAGGTGTCTGCCACCACGCCTGGCTATTTTTAGAGACAGGGTCTCACTCTTGCTCAGGCTGGTCTCCAACCCGTGAGCTCAGGCAATCCACCTGCCTCAGCCTCCAGAGTGCTAGGATTACAGGCATGAGCCACTGCACCGAGCCTAATAATCCTGTTTTACAGACAAAGAAATGGAAGCCCAGAGAGGTCAAGTGACTTTTCCAGGTCTACACAGCTGGTAAGAGGTAGAACTGAGACTTAAATCCAAGCAGTCTGGCACTGAGCTAACTACTCTGCTAAGCTGGAGTCCAGAGGAAGATCACTTGCTGGGTATGACTGTCCTGCCCACTTTGCTAACACATCCTCTGATCATATAGAATGTTCTTTCTTCCCTTTTTAAAATTTTATTTTACTTTATTTATTTTTTTGAGACAGAGCCTCAAGCCATCCCCCTGGGTAGAGTGCCATGGCATTACAGCTCACAGCAATCTCCAACTCCTGGGCTCAAGCGAGTCTCTTGCCTCCGCCTCCCAAGTAGCTGGGACCACAGGCGCCCGCCACAACGCCCAGCTATTTTTTGGTTGCAGCTGTCATTGTTGTTTGGCAGGTCGGGCTGGGGATTCGAACCCGCCACCTTAGGTGTACGTGGCTGGCGCCTTAGCTGGTTGAGCTATAGGCACCGAGCCTTAAAATTTTATTTTTATTTTATTTTATTATTTTTTTTTGAGACAGAGCTTCAAGCTGTCCCCCTGGGTAGAGTGCCGTGGCATTATAGCTCACAGCAACCTCCAACTCCTGGGCTCAAGCGAGTCTCCTGCCTCCGCCTCCCAAGTAGCTGGGACCACAGGCGCCCGCTACAATGCCCGGCTATTTTTTGGTTGCAGCCGTCGTTGTTTGGCGGGTCCGGGCTGGGGATTTGAACCTGCCACCTTAGGTGTACGTGGCTGGCGCCTTAGCCGGTTGAGCTATAGGCGCCGAGCCTACAACTTTTATTTCTTGACATTTCACATAATTTAGTCAACACTCCTTAATTTTTTCCCTTTGATCCATGACGATTTGTGAGCCAACCAACAAAAAATTATAAAACTCTAAATGCAGCAATCGACTCTTTTCCCCTCCTCTCTCCCATTTGGTTATTCACATCACTAATGGCAGATGGTAATAAACTGCCATCACCATCCACTCCTCACTGTGGATCAAAGCCTTGGAATCCTTGATGGAAATTTACAGGCCTCTGCCCACTGATTCCCACCTGGCTGCTCACAGCACACTCGGCCAGCACTGTCTCCAGCGGCTGGAGATGGACACTGTGATGATTAACAGCTGGGGGTCTTCGGGGTGGACTCCACTCGCCTTCTTTGCTCATCTTATCCAACCCTAGCAGACGTTGCCAAGGATGTCAAAAAGCCCAAGAGGATATGGGGGCAGAGGGGTAAGTATGGTGCAGATGGCCAGTGTGCTGTGCCAGGCCATGTACAGAGCTGCTTAGTCGGTGATACTCAGGTCGCTGACATGGGGCAGTCGGCCGCTGAGGGGACCCCAGAGGCTGAAAATCAGAGGGTGGATAGAGAAACACTCTCTGAGGGGCTTTGCTCCGGGAGATTTATAAGACACAGGGGTGTTTACATCTGTGCTTAGTTTTGAGCATTTTCCTGAATGCCTCATGCCATGACGTTCCAGATTATCGCTATAAAGAGGGTCAAATAAAAACTACATGCTGGTATTTGATAAAATTTATTCAGAGGCACAGCTGTTTTATCCACCCTCCCCAGTTTCCTCTAATCAAACAAATCTGGCTATAAATATCAACAGACTTTAAGGTCCAAATGAAGGATTACTTTCATCATACATTATATTCCCTTTTCCCACTATACCACAATGCCTATGGAAAAAAGAAACTAATGTTAAAACCTCAGTAAGAGTCTCTAACTTGACAATAACCACTCATCATTTGCACGCCCTTGTATTTTCAAGAGGTTGTAATAATCCCATTAGTCCCATATTCTGAAGGTTAACTTCATGTATATATGTAGAAGTACTTACAGTCCAGACATCTGGAATGGGAATACAGTGATTGTGTTGTATGTGGATAATTGGTAAGAGCTTTCAGATAGATTTCTAGTCTACCTTTCTGGTGATTAAAAGGAGAATGGAGACCTGGATTTAAAATACCATAACTGAAAGCAGTAGTTGAGCTCTGGAGCTTGCTCACCTAGACCCGGTAGGGGTTCAGCCCTGGGTGAGCAATGAGAAAACATCAGTTTCTACCTGCCCCCAGAAGGCACTCATTTTTTGAATACCAGGAGGTCCTGACATATGCTAAAAGGTGCACCACACACTTAGAAGGCTGCACACAGGTGGAGCTCAACAGCCCTCACTGTCAGCCACATACGTACCCATAGAAGCTGCTCCCTCATCAGTGACACCCTTTGCACCAATATCCAGATGTTATTTTCTGGCATCCTCCAACTCAACAGTCATTGAGATAAATTTCACAGAACAAGTATTACTCATACCTGAATTCTGGACGAGGTAGGGAGAGAAAAAGAAACTGGGAATGCAAAGGACTTGTGGTCAATTCTCTCCCCAAGCTTACTGGCTGATTTTGTTGCTACTTTGGCACCACGTGACTTCTGCCATCCTCTCCATAGCCGCGCCCTCCTGCCACTGCCTAGCACGTTCTTTTCACCTCCAGGATCCAGATCCATGTGTAGCCCAGGACCCAAACTACACAAAGGGAAGTGCTGCCGTGCTCACAGGGTGGCACCCACTTTCACCTTGTGGTTCTAAGCCGTAAAATGGGCTGTTGTGGTCATTTAAAATTCTACCGCCCAGTTCATGCCAATCTTTCAGAAGCTGCCCTTCACGAGTCTGGCAGCCTCACAGAACACATGTTAGGTGTCTCAAGTTTACCCCCAGACTAAGTCACCTCCTCATTGTGTCTCATAACCCCCAACTTAGGAATTTCTCAGGATTCCCTTCCCTTTAGTGGATACTCAACTTCAGACCTACCTTAGAGAGAGATTTTCCTGCCCTACACTCCACTCTCCTTTGTTAGACAAGGCATCCACTTGAACTTCATGTCTGTTAATATTTTGGAGGCTTGAGCCTTGGCAAGACCATCATAAGCCTATCAAATGAGCTCACTGTATCAAAATGTTGTGTAACCTGTAAAGTACTATAGAAGTGGTTACTAGGGTCAGCCAGATGTTAGAGGGTAAGATCTTCTTTTTCCTTTGTACAGTTGTTGAGGCTGTTCCATTTGAAATCACGGTAGGACACTCAGCTGCCACCCCGGAGAGCTGACAGTGAATCATTTGAGGGACTAAATGTGCAAAGGTGCCTCATGTCAAAACGGCACAGTATCCTTTGCAATGCACCCACCTAGGAGGGTGACCCTAAAAGGAACCTATCATGCCCGTGTGACCTCTGCCTTAGTCTAAGTAGCCATACACATGGGGTTTTCATGACACTGGACCTAATAATCTTCAACCCATAGTAACTGAAAAAGCAAAGATTAAACATAGGGGTGGTATTTACAAAACGACGTTAACTTTGAACCAAACTTAAGTTAGCAAAGCTTGAATTCTGTATTGTCCAAGAGACCTCCTAAATACACATTATGTGCTATGAGCTAGGTATTTTGTTTACTTCTATACTTTCCCTGACAGTGCTACATAAGACTGCACTACATAATCATCTCACGGCCAACTACTGGGCACAAAATAATTACAAATTACGGTAACAAACTTTTATTAGAAATGGACAACTGATGGCTCAATCTGAACTTCAATGATACAAAGACACAACCCTTGCCTAGAAGATAATTTACCATTTGTCTTCTAGATTTCTGCAAATACAAATAAGGCAACTATATTTCCCATTTTAAATGGTATTTAAATAAATGTTGGTATGGGTTCCATAGCCTTGCCCATTCTTTTATACTGCCAAACCCACCTATACCAGCTTTAAGGACATCTATTCCCCCATCTTACCCATGAGGCTTAGCTCAGTACCTGCTACACAGTAAACAGTTATATTATTATTAAGCTCATCTCCCCTATTTAAATAGGCTCTTCCATTTTCATCTGGTGTGATAACTTTCCTGAGGGAATACTATTCTGGTTCATAAATACCTAAAATCCTTTTGATGTTTAATGGTCTTTATCCCAGCATTCCTTGACACATTAGGAAAGTCTCTTAAGCCAAAAGACTAGTACAACTGCCTTAATAAAACACACAGGTCTCTGAGTATTAGTAATGCGATTTCCCACAAGGTTCTATGGTATTTGCTACTACAGTATGTGCAAATAAAAAGCAAAAGCATACATTTGAGATGTCCAGGTATAAACCCTAGGCTTTCTCTTCTGATTCTGGTCATCCTTCCTAGGCAACCATACTCTCTCTACACCTGCAAGAATCCACAGGTCCATGCTCGTGAAGTGAGTTAACTCATTCAGCAAACACTTGGGATTCTGAATGCTTCACAAGTTCATCATTAGTAAAGCTAGGCCCTAATGTTGGTGCCTACACTTGACGATTCTTCCTAAAGGCAGATAACAAGTGAAGGAGAAGGACAGAATATTGGTCTCACATTGTTGGAGGAAGAAAAAGAAATACTGCTTAGGAATTTCCCAGGTTGAGAATCAATGCACCAGGAAAGCTCTCCGGTAAAGGGGGAAAAGATGGAAGGTTCGTGATTCCCACTACTGATAGTCTACACCCTCCCTCCTTCGCTGCTTCGATGGTCTTTCTCAGATTGAATTACTGGGCTGAGCAGCAGGTCCTGTCTCCTTCTAGGCTAACTCCTATCTATCCTACAGAGAAACCACAAAATCCTACTCTTTGGGGAAGCATTCCAACACAGGATGCTCCTTGTGTCTAACAGATCCTCAATAAACACTTGTAAAATGAGAAGCTAGTTATTGATGAGGCGCTGTGGGGTGGGTATCAGAGCAATCACCTTACCAGCAATTCAGTGTAACGATGAGTTTGTATCAGTTCCAGGGATGTACGTGTGAGTAAGAAACAGTCCCTGCCCTTGTGGGGCCCACAGACTAGAAGGAAAGGCAGGTGGGCAGACAATCCACATGAGGCAGAGGAAGCACTTAGCACTGGGATGAATAAACAACAAAGAGCAGAGAGGGGTCAGAGAAGACTTTGGAGGAGGTAGATTTTGAAGGATCATCTAGAATTTATCAGCCTGAAAAAGAGATTTCAAGGCTGATTCTGGCAGTCACATGGTTGCTATGCTTTGCCTGGGCTGCCAATCCCAGCTGGGGCCCTTTCCTACTTTCCAGGAGAGGCTTGCCAATGCAGACACAGCTCCTGAGCACAACACTCCACTGTAATCCACCGACACTCCACTACCTTCTTGCGTAGGTCTCACAAGTAAACATCAGCTGAAATACGGATCTGGCTAAAAGAAGTCAAATCCCTTAGGCCTTCCCAAAGTGGCTGAGCCGTAGCTGGGAGTGCAGTTGTCCCTCTGGGCTGTGAATCACCGAAGGAGAAGGGACCGCAGCAGACTGTGATCCAACTACAGGGCTGGCGGAGCAGAACGAGAAATGCGTTCCTTTTTTAATTAAAATCAGATGTTATCAACTTGAGTCTGTTTTCTTCTCTTTATAAGCACAGACACAGAAATGCATTTAAAACATGTTTGAAACATGTTCAGGAAAAACACATTAAAGATATTTTTATTCATATGAAAGTACTAGCACGGTCGGGATTTGAAGGCACCTGCTATCAATATTCAATGTGAGAGTCTTACCTATTTGATCCTTAAATGTTACCAAATGGAACCACATCCTGATTAACAAAGAGCTTCATCACATTAAACAAAATCATGGATTTAGCATGAAGGGAAAAGTGCAGTTTCCTCTTGTTGCTCTAAAGGCAGGAGCTTAGGATGATATTGGTTACGGCATGAGCATAATCCCGAGCTTACTTTATTTTAAAGGTGTAGAACAAATATTTGATGATGCCTCAGATTTTTTCCCACTGGCTAACCACAGGTTGAAAAGTGAAGTCATAAGGTTTTACAGCCCCGTACTGAAAATATTTTCAGTCAAAGGGTAATTTTTCAAGATGCCCTAATCCTACCTGTAAGTGGATATATTTTAAGCTTGAACGACATTTTAAGGTGTGGGTTTTTTGTTAAGTATGGCCAAGAGGTAAAAACTGTCCAAACCCAATTCTGGCATTGATTTGGAAGGTAACATTTAAGATTAAAATTTATGTGTGTAAAAGAGATTTACAAACTTAATGCTAAACCCAAAATGTGCCACTTTAGTCACCACAACAGATGACAAATCCAGCCCTTTAACATGGCGCTTAGCTGAAGTGCCTGCAGTTTATTGCAAGCTCAGCTCTGAAAAGATGAGAGGGGAGCAGGCTTCAAAAGGTCCTGTGGTTTGGCTGGAGCTCCTGACCTCAGAATCGACCTACTCAGAAAGGTCCAGATCCTGGGAACCTCTAAACAGGGCTCCGATTAGTGGAATGTACACACCCATATTCTCTGGGGGTGGGGAGTTATGAAGGATAAAGGAGGTAAATTCAACTAGATCGACGGGAAAGTAAACTGATGTTTAAACGGCTGGATGGAGCACGCTCAAGTCTGGTGCAATATGTGCCCTGTAAGTGATGGGCTATGGCTGTAAGAGAAGAAATGCTGCCTCAACGATCCGGGGAAAGATGAGCTGTTTATCACGGATAACTCTGACACAGTGAATTTCTCACCAGAGAGCTCACCAGAGAAGCCACAGTGACGGCATTAACATTATCCCAGCTTGGCAAATAAAGGCGTACACCCTGGGATGGATGCTGGGACCCGTGACTCACCAGACCTCCAAGCCCCTTCCCACCCCGGTGCCTGCACTGTGCACCCAGTCCCTCAGCCAACCCTCTCCATCAGTCTAGGAACCAGCAAAGAGGCAGCTCTAAATGCCTAACTGCAAACACCCCAGAGGCTTCCACCAGATCCCACCTGTCCCCGATCATAGCTCATCTCAGGGATCCAACCCAGCACAGGTCCCGCAGGTGCACACTTTGGTTAGTGGGGGGCTACAGTTTCCCTTCACAGGATTACCTCCACTACTCTGCCTAGGGCCAGGTGAGGGCCCCAGTGATTAAAGCGCTATTGACAAAGATGGCCCTCAGGAAGCCTAGTGCCTATCCTCCATCTACAGGGGGATGCTGAGTGTGGGGCAGCGAGAGTGACCGCTGAATTTAGAGTGATGGCTTTGGTGGAACCTCCTTGTCCACCTGTAACAACAATCCTGTCCCCACCCTCAAAAAAGAAATCTAGCCTTGTGCTCCAGCAATTTTTTAGTATTATGACTGGTCAGCCCATATATGAAGGCCAAATTCAGCAACTCAAAGACAGGTGGCTTAGGGTACTGCTTGGCAATGTGTATAACCTGCTACTCCGTGACAAAGAAATGTATGAAGGTCGAGGTCCATGGGTAGAGAACAAGGCAGCACTCACTCCAATCTGTGAACAAAATGGCTCTCTAAGCATTGCACTTGACTTTCTGTACTGCAAACAGGACTTCTAATCGACGTCTTCTAACTTAATGACAATTAAGAGGCCTGGCCAATAAATTCCTGCGGTTTGGTCTACACAGAACTCTTAACATATACTATTAGTCTTTTACATATTCAACATCGGTCTCTGCCAGATTTGTGAAGTAATAGAAAAAAGTGCTCATAAGTGAAACACATCCTTTGTAACTCATGTGAAAAGGATGCCAGCATGCGATCCCTGAAATCAGCGTGTTTTAGAAAAAGAGGTGTAATTTATATCGTTTCATTTATAACGGTGCTAAGTTAATGCTCTTGGCTGCTTTTGACAGAGGCCTTTCCAATTGGACTGCAATGATTTGTTTCTCTGAAACACTTTCCGTACTCAAGGACTTTTAATTAGCTTTCTAGAGAGTGCTTTCTTGATGGACATCACCTCCCTAAAGCCTTGTAAGTTTCCTGGCTTCTAAAAAAAAGGAACTAGAAGTTAACGGGGATGCTTTGAGTTTCAGGCTTTCTGTGGGTCAAGAACACATCTCTGTTTTGTGAAATGAGTGCAATGGCTTTTAGACAAACTTCCTCCTCTACATGCTCGGCCCAGTCTCCCAACACGTCAGCAATTTGACCACATTTTTAATTTTAAGACTAGCTATGAGGGTGTCACTAAATGGCATGTTTTACACAGAAAGTCAGCCAGGAGTGGCACTAACATACGAGTCCACGGTGAGGCACAATTTTGACTTAATGTAGCACAGCACTCTCTGAAGGGTGCTGGAGAAGCCCCAATGCTCAACAATGTTAACCAGATTATCTTTAGTGGAAAAAAATCTCAGCAGCTTAGAGTTGCACTGTGACTCTTTTCCCTTGCATCACGAAAGGTTTCTGCAACATACAGCAGTTCCCAAACTTGACTACAGGATCCTTCTTCTGAATTGCATCTCACAGGGCGTGCTGACTTCACTCAATCAGCAGAGCACTAGAGGAAGGAGATGGCCTTGCTGTTTCCTGATGGAGGTGAGTAGGGGGAGCAAGAATGAAGTTGTGGAGGGGGCACTGAGGGATCCTTGAGTAGGGTACATCAGATCTTCGCAAGGATCGAACCTTTATTCATCTCTGAGAACTAACTACTGTGAAGTACAGAGCAGAGAGTAGTGCGTGGGTTGCCAGGCTACTTGGGAAGTGGCACCTGTCCCTTCATGCTGCCAAAGTAGCAGGTGACCATATAGTTACATAAAACAGGAGGTCATCTGACTCACTTCTTCTCTCATTAATTATGCCATGTGTCCAAAACTATTGAGATCATGCTCTTTGGAGTTGTGACTCAGGCATTCAAAAAAAAAAAAAAAGATGTTGAAATGGGAGTGCTATCAGGGAGAGGAAAGTGTTATTAGGCAATGCCCTTGAACCTTATGAACAACTCATTGTTATCCCCTAAGGCTCCTCATTTTCTACCTCAAACCACGGCTCTCAAAACCACTGAGACGAAAGTCTGTTTATTTTCCTTATAAAAATGCCAAGGACTAGTTTTCTGGAGGAAAGAGCCCTCCAGAGCACAAGGCTAGGGAATGCCAGAATAGCCACACAACAGCCCACAAGGAAGATGGGGAGAAATGCAGTGATGCCAAACCCTACCTGTTTCTGTTCAGGCCAGGCCTGGCAGGAGGGGACAGCTGCCTCCATGGCGGGTACAAGAAGAAAACTCACAAACTGTCAATTCAACTACTTGGGGACTGGGAGGCTGGAGCCCCAGTAAACTGTTACAGTGCTGCTGCTGAAAGAAGGACCTATTTATCTGAGATCACACTGAGGGGCTGCACAGGAATAAAGGCAAATCTCACGTTTGAGTTTTAGTAGAAAAACGAGGCGCAGTAACTCATAAAGTCATTTGTTGATGGAAAGTTTGTGTTGTTGATTCAGTTCTGCTCTGCCCTGAGTCTCCCTGCCTTTCCCTGTGAGAGGCCTATTTGGAGCTGACATAGGAATCTCCTTTGGTTCACTCCCAAGTGAGTGAACTGTATTTAAATCCTCAAAAAACTCTTTTCCTGTGACCTTCAGGAACAGCAGCTAGACGTCCACATCATTTTTCCACACGTAGCCCTGAAATTTCTAGCTTTGGGATCCTAGATATTAAGGTTCGTGTAAGAAGTGGCTTTCAGTGCTTAATGATTTTATTTATAAAATAAATAAAGCTATTTTTGTGCTCTTTATTTTCTAGGATATGATGGCATAAGGGATGATGTTCAAGGCAGCCTTGGAGGAAGTCACACCTTGGGCTGGTTGATCTCTCTGGGGACATTTCCACAGGATTTCAAATGATGCAGTTGGCATGAAGCATTGCAAAATTTCAAGAACACAGACACAGGTGAATAGAACAGTGGATGAATGAAAGCAGACTCAAAAATAAACCCAAATGGGGCTGCTCTCAATGCTGTATCTTCCTCCCCAGCCCAGCTTCACTGTTGTAACATTCGACCATCTACAAGACCGTCATATTTTAAGATACTACCTTACAAATGCCCCCGCTCTATACCCAGACTACTGTAATTACACAGTAAGATTAATGAATTCACAGGCTGTTTCACAGGATTTAATGACTTCTTAATAGAATAGGGTGCATACACAGCTAGACTACTATGACAAATCATAAAAGCTTTTTAATAAGAAACTCCAATTAGTTAATTAAAATTTGCTAATTGAAATTCTAAGAATAGCATGTAAAATATTCTAGACCTCGAGATACAGCAATAAAATACCTATCTAACGCGTTCACCAGACAAGTTCCCCACACCTATGAAATAGGTGACCCGGGTGAGTGAAATAAGAAATGAGGGAACAGGTCACACAGAAACCTTGAAAAGTAGTCTACTGTATTAGGAGTGAGAATCGGAAATTATTATTTATCACACAGAGAACAGGTACAAGGAAGGGGGTCACCTTTATGAATTTCCTCATGCTTTTCCCACCCCCCCCACTCCTTTATGGATTCATTGCTTTATAATGGCATAAAGACATACTTAAGAAACATTGCATGGGTCTTATCAGTTTTGAATATTTAATTACCTTTTCCTGATCTTAAAAGATATACATGATACTCCAGGTGGCTCTACAGAAAATGTCACAAACACGCATCATAAAGATTGTCGTTGGAAGTTTCTACTAAAGAACAGGTCAAATGTTGTAAGGGAAGGAAAGCTTTCTAAAGCAGGTAGACACCCTTTTTGAAAAATGCCACACAACCAGCTTGATGGGGAGAAAAGGAAAAACAAATGTTTTGGCTTTGACTTCAGTCTAAATTTTATAGTCCAGACCACCCCACACCCACCCTGCCCTACCCAAGGTCTCTGTCCAAAGAATTTTGGAAAAGAAAGGATGACACTGGTGTAGGTGGAAGGGGACAATGAGGAAAGAGCTGGGATATAACCTGCTAAGAGCAATTGGATTAGTATGAATAGCAGTAACAGTGCTTGTAATAGTAACAGCAGAAGTATAGGAGTAATGGTAATAAAAGAGGATACTCAGAAAAAATAAGATCTTAAAAAAACAAAAGGTTTCTCACAGAAGCTCCAAGGACACACCTACAAAGTCCTCACAGTGGTGAGTCAGCTCTTAGGAATTAGTAGATACAACTTCTTGGGACCTTGAAACTATCGCTTGCTTCCACTTCTGCAAAAGCCCACTTCTGCCTTCTCCAGCTCAATTCAAACTGACCAATGAGAAGGGTGCTGGATGCCTGTGGACAAGGAGCCCTTGGCTGGAGATAAAGGTGAAAAGACAAAGCCAGTTGGGGAGTGTGGCCATTAGTCTGTTGTTGGCTCCACCAGCTGAAATAAAGCCCTTTCTCCATATCTTGGTGTTCAGGTGATTCTCTGTCTCCATGGAGCCCTCCTCTTCCTGCAACAGGAAGATTAGCAATGGCAGTGGTGGTGGCAGAATAGTGATAATCGTAGGAGTAACATTAACAGCAGCAACTATTTAGATCAGTGTTTTCAACCTTTTTTTATTGCATGGCACAGTTGAACCTATAGTTAAACTTCTACAGCACACTTAAATCATGTTGATCAAAAGAAAAAAGAGTAAGGGGCGGTGCCTGTGGCTCAGTGAGTAGGGTGCTGGCCCCATATACAGAGGGTAGTGGGTTCGAACCTGGCCCTGGCCAAACTGCAACAACCACAAAAAATAGCCAGTGTTGTGGCAGACACCTGTACTCCCAGCTACATGGGAAGCTGAGGCAAGAGAATACTGCCTAAGCCCAAGAGCTGGAGGTTGCTGTGAGCTGTGACTGCACAGCACTCTACGAAGGGTGACAAATTAAGACTCCATCTCAAAAAAAAAAAAAAAAAAAAGTAAGCCTCAGCACTGTGACTTATGCCTGTAATCTCAGCACTTGGGAGGCTGAGGTGGGTGGATTGCCTGAATTCAGGAGTTCAAGACCAGCCTGAGCAAAAGCGAAACCTCATTTCTAAAAACTAGCTGGGTGTTGTGGTGGGCGCCTGTGGTCTCAGCTACAGGGGAAGCTGAGGCAAGAGAATTGTTTAAGCCCAAGAGCTGGAGGTTGCTGTGAGACTCTGTCTCAAAAAAAAAAAAAAAAAAAAAAAAAGAGTAGAAAAAGAATTTGCTTACTGTGCTTTGAACCTCTCTCAAAAATAATTTAATTAATGATCTTTAAAAATTTTCACGGCACACCAGTTAAAAATCACTGATTTAGAGAAATGCCTACCAAGTGGTATGAACTGTATAGATTTCTTACTAGTTTCTTCACTATAAATAAGAAAATTGTAGCTCTGAGGTTAGGTAATCTGTCCAAACGCACAAAAAGAGTGACCAGCACACCTACAATTTGAAATCAGATGTTCCCAGTGCTTTCCAGTCATACTCAGCGTCCTCTGGACAACAGAGAACACTGTTTCCTTAGCGTCCTAAGGAAGCACCTCGAGGCCATTCATTCTGCTGATCCTTTACATGCAATGTCACTCTCCTTCCTCTTTAGCCAGCCAACTCCTCTTTATACTACAAAGCCCAATTCACTTTCTGTCTCTCCTCCATGAAGCTTCTCTAATCTGATTACTTCAACTCCTAAAAAGTCATAGCACTGACCATTTTAGCTATTAACTTGGCTCAATTATGTAGTTTGGCCTTGTAATGCACTTTACACTGTTATTCAAGTTTATGTGTGTGTCATCTTCCACAAATATACAGACCACCTTTATGTGTCTTTGTCTTTCTTACCTTAAAGTACCTGGCACTTGTGAATATATGGGATAGTACTGAAGGCATTCTATAAAGGAATGAAAGGATGCATTTCTTAAGCTCATGGGCATAAATGATGCCCAGATGGTAAAACCAGATTATACCAATCACTGCAGCAATGAACAGAGGGTCTAACATGAAACACTGCAACCTCAAAATCTACTGCACTCAGCATGAAAATGTCCATAATTCTTCTCTTTGGAAAAGGCATACACACCCGTGAGCAAGTCCCTATAAGAAAAAGACAAGTTTCAGAATGTGAGACCTTCCTAGTGCATGACTTGCGGTTATTTAACTGGACAGCCTTTTCACTGGAACATTTCATACGGTTCCTTAATTCACATGTCTCTTTTAAACCACAAGGTGAAAGGATCCAAGAAATCTAGTAGTGAGAATTCACTCTTTGGGGGATTGTTTCTTTCTCTCTTTTTTTTCTTTTTGAGGCAGTCTTTCTCTGTTGCCCTGGGTAGAGTGTGATGGCATCATAGCTCACAGAATTCTGAACTCTTGGTCTTGAGCAATCTTCTTGCTTCAGCCTCCCGAGTAGCTGGGACTGCAGGTACCCACCACAAAGTCTGGCTAGTTTTTCTATTTTTAGTAGAGATAAGATCTCATTCTTGATCAGGCTGATCTCAAACTCCTGAGCTCAACAATCCACCCACCTCAGCTTCCCAGAGCCCAGGATTATAGGCATGAGCCACTGCACCCAGCCCCAAACCTCTGGTTTCTAAGTGCTAATTTTTTAACCTGCATATCTTTCTTCTTGAGGGTACTGAATTCATCTTGCATACTTCCTTGGGTTACACTGAGTTTGGAGTAACTCATGCTAAATGAACCTAGCAGAAAGACTTGGAAGAGACATAATGTCAAAATGCAACAAGGATCAACCAGCTCTAACAATTTCTGACGGTCTGTGTTGGAATAATCGTCAATGTTCAACAGGGTGCAATGCCGAGGCCTGAGGTGGAATTTCAGCCTGGCTGTGGACATATTCTGGACCGCAGAGACAGCAGAGGCTGCTGTGGCTACCCTACCATTTGCAGGGTTGGCATATCAGCAGAATGAGAACTGGAGAAGTCTGGCAAAAAGTAAAGCCACAGTGGGGCGAAACCTGGAGGAAAAAAGCTTGGTTTCTTGTACCACCCATGAGGCTGGGTCAGAGATTTTCCAGCTCACATGGCTCCTCCTGCTCAGATCTGGCAGAGAAGCCTGCTGGGAGATAAGAGTGGAAGGTAAGCGGAAAAAGAAGAAGTGGCAAGGGGGAGAGCTGGGGGCAGGTGCTTAAGGCGAGCAGGGCAGAAAGACACAGGTAAGGATGAGGAACACAGAGACGCACAGCATGCCAAGTAAGAAAACTCCTTGGGATGTTATGAAGGGAGCGTGTGAGCAAAGCCCCCGGAAGGGCAAACCGTGCCAGTCAAATCTCTTCATCAAAATTGAAACAAGGCAGTTGAAGACTTACTGTTAGAACTTTCTTCTATGAGAAGCTTGGAGGATAATAAGTTATCAATTATATTTTATTTACTACGTGACAAGCATTATTCTGTTTTATAAGTATTACCTTATTCACCACTTATATAGGGCTATAGGAACCAGCTGCTACTGTTCCCATTTTATGGATGAGAAAATTAAGACACAGGGAAGTTAAGTAACTTGCCCAAGGCCACACAGCTCACAGGAGCGAAACGTGAGATCTGAACCCAAGTAGTCTGTCTCTAGAGTCTGAGCTCCTAATCAGACTCCTTGCACAGGCACACAACATGTAACTACAAAACTTACGAAGTGTGTATAATATGTAATTGCCTGAGGCAGGATTCGCAACTCTGACTGCCGCCCTAAGCTAATGTGTGTGGGTGAGCAGCACAGGCAGTGACTCAGCCCTGCTGACTGTCCCAGACCACATGATAACTGCAAGAAGCTGGTTCCTATTTGTCACCAGACATATGCCTGAGAACTCTGGTGAAGACATTAAAGACTTTTATTTTTCAGGGAAATACTCTCCTCAAAGAAAGCTTAGTGCAAGAGCCAGTCATGGCAAGAAGGAAGGAAAAAGCAATAGGTTTTGCCAGATTATAGAAGAATTCATTTTAGATGAATGAACAGAATGCTAACTTCGATGCTAGTTGTGCGTGTCCGTGAGACATCCTATATTAAACAAGGAAAGCCATCATTAAAACAGTTTTAATAGGGGCTCCAGCCAGGAAAACACTGTATTTTAAGAGGGAAATGATACATGCCCGTGCGCTGGTATTTGAGAACCTAGGGATTCAGGTTGCTCTAGGATGTTTCCATTATGGGTGTGAGAGGTTCACGGTGCTTTGGAATCGGAAGATCCCAGCTCTACTACTGGTGAGTAACGGCTTTTAGCTTCCGTTTTCCTCATCTATAAAATGAAGATGGCATCCCAGCCAAAGAGTAACTGCAAACCCTCTTACTTTCTTCCTATCAACTTCTAGTTGATATGAATTCCTGATAATCCTAATATGCAATACCAAAAAATGGATATTCTCACTGAATTTACTGAAAATTTACCAGATACCAGACTAGCTGTACAGAGAAGGAAATGCATGTGGGTAAGACGCATCAGATCATTTTCCTGATTGTAGATTTGCCGAACTTTGTTGACCTAAAGTTAGAAAAGGATAAAAGCGACCACGGTAACATTTAGGAAACTACTCAGGGGTTCACAGCCTTGAGTGTTTGGAAGGCAGAAACTCACAGTTATAGGCATCACTTATGAAAAGTTTATCCAACTGGCTGTAATGATTGGATGATTCATAGTCTTTCCCAATCCACAGAGAGGCAAGGCTTGCTGTTCTAAAAACAGAAGGCTTTCATGCTAATCCTACAATCTCTGAGGGATAAGAGAAGCCAAAGGGATCAGATCCTTGTACTTTATAAATGGTGGACACAAGTTATATTTGGATTCCCATATTGCACACAGAACTAACAAATCCACAGAGGAAAGGCAGGGGCTTTGCCGGACCATAAATTAATTACCTTTAATGGCCAGGCTTAGGGTAAAAGCACGAAGACAGTCAAGGGCTCCCCTATCTGCTGCTTTCATTTTGGTATTTAGCCCTAAAGTTAAAATCACTTTTAATCAGTAAGAGAGGCAGTTGTGTTTAAAACAGTGACATGCTGAAGGGAGAATGTCCCCCGATGTTCTGGGGAATGTGAACTTTGGCTCTTGCTGTGGAATAATCCTCTATGCCTCCATTTGAAATAAACTGCAAATATTTTTCACTGCCTTTAAGTCAAAGTTCTCTAAAGGTTAACAAAAATGAGCTACCCACTATTCTTTCTCTTAAAATTTTCCTGCCTGGGGTTAGCCTTTACCTCCTTGATACACCAAGCAAAGTGAACACGGCAGGGCTTTAGAACCGGGGAATCGAAATTCCAAATTATATTGTGCCAGAAAGTGGAATTCTTTGGGGAAGATTCTCTGTGAATAAAAGACAAATAAGAAAGACCTTTCTAGAAAATACGTTATCCTATGTACTGTGTTGCAGTTTGGCATACAACATTCTGTGAACTTATTTTCTACTTACATCAGTGACAATTTTAGATAATCATCTTCATATCATAATATTTTAAATTGGAAACAATGTAGCTTCGGGACTCTTTCCACCTGTTAAGACGATCAGAGATAATTTTTTGAAGAAGGGAAAAACCTTACTCTTTGTTTCATTCCAAATTTGAAATTCCCCTGCATGTTCTCTGTGATTATTCATATTAAGTTACAATGGTGGGGTGGGGGCAGATGCCAATCCTAGGGTTTTGGGAACCGCCATGGTGTGTCACATATAATGGCACAAAGGATAGCAAATGGGTGAACGTTTGTAAATGGCTCTACTTTTTTAACAAACGGAAATAAACTGAAGATTAACTGGAGGTAAGAAGCCCTTGCTCTTATTTAACAATTTCTTAAATGGAGAATGATGTCAACATCTGAGCCTATTACTTAAATATCAGTAATACAGTGATGGCAACTGTGAATTTCTCTAGCGCTCCACCTACGTTCCCCTCCCCCAAATGTTTTTAGATTTCGTAAGTTTTCCCGTGGGAACGTTTAATGAATATCATCATACCAAATGCACATTGTGGCGTAAGTAGTCGGAGATTCCCTGGTAAATAGCATTAAAACATCTATTGAAGCACTTCTGCAAAAAGATCCTCTGAAAATAATCTAAGTGGAAAAAATTGTTGGCGCAATGAAAGATGTTTGCTTCAGTGTAATTTATAATAATCAAAGCATGTAAGCAGCTGTCATGACAAAATCAAGGGCCTGTTGCAGTGAACTCTATCTTATGGAAAATTATATGGCCATTAAAAACAGTAATTTTGAAGATGTAGCAACATGAAAAATATTTGCAAAACAACAGTTAAATGTATGTCCCCATTGCAACCTTGCATAAATGCTTCTTGGAATGAGACTCAGAAAACCGAAGAGAACACACATAAATGTCGTGTAGGAATGGTACAATATTAATGACCCACCACCACGCAATCACTTTCAAAGCTTACTTTTACTATGTCCTAGTAATTCAGAAAAACTTTTTTTAAGTGGCCTTCACAATCTATTTTGTTATGTAAAGAAGCCAAGCCAGGAGATGTTCAAGGAAACCAGAGGAAACAGTAACCAACATATTCTGGTAGTCATGAATCTTACTGAAGCTTGGCCGGGTCACCTGAGATGCCAGTGATAGTAACTCGTGGAATTGTTAGATTGTGAGTTTTTAAAATATTGGCTAAAATTGGTCAAGCTAATCTCAAGAAAAGTCATTTTAAAAGGAAAGAGAGCTAGAAAGAAGCTTTCCCTGTGCATCTTGTGGTCTGGAATTTATCCTGGTATTTGTGAGTGTGTATGTTTGCATGTTTCTTTCCTTCTTTTTTTTTTTAAACGTTATCAGCATGAGAACAACTAGAAATGTGCTGTCGCTTTTTCAGAAGTCAAGACAGCTGTGACAGCTACAGGGTTTCACTTACAGACACTGACACTGCACATTTCAGGACGTATCAGACACAAAGGTTAAAATATGTACATGTTGTTCTTCCATTTAACGTCTAAACAAAGACTCTAACTCTTGACAACACCAAAACGTTGCTTTTCTTATTTTTTCAAGTTGTACACCCAATAAACTTTGTTTTCTGCCGTTATTTATCAAGCAAATAAGCAACAAAAAATCAGGCATCTATTCCAAATACATCCATTCTGTGGGCAAAGACTAAGAGAAAGTAGGATGGTGACAAGAATTAAAGAAAGATCGGAACACCATTTTTACACTGAAGTTGTCTGACAAAGCATAAATACACGTTTTCCTTTATAGCTCATATTAACACATGTGCATGTCTATCACTCACGTCCTCTGATGTCCCCAAATTATCGCTTTAGATGAGTAAGGGCTGTGGTTCACAACATCCTTTAATTCAAAGGAGGTGGCAAATGTCTCTTTCATGAAGAAGACTGGCAAATGCGTCCCTGTTTAAAATATGTTCTATTTCTGGGTGAGACACCTTTCTGGAATATATTTGGGTGTATTCAGTAAGGTGCTGATTAGCTTTTCCTGATCTTTACTCCTGACAAGGAAAGACGGATCCTTGTATTTGATCAATCTGAAGCACATTAGATTTGGGTAAAGACTAATGAAAAATGAAAGAGCCAAACAAAGCCCCAAATCATAAATCCTTTCTGACTAGAAGGCATTCCTCCCTTATCCCTGACAGAAATCCATTCCTGCACATCTTGTTTGGATTTAACTTCTGAAGTTCGCCTTGTTCCATCTCGAGGACGCGTCGTGGGGCAGGGTGCAGATACGACTCCGTGAACAAAAACACATGAGCTGTGCAGCCACTGCACACACGGGAACAAGGCGAGACAGCAATAGTAACTGTCCAGTGACGCGCCACTTGGACACACATGTTTTCGTATTTTGTCATGAATGTTCAATCCAAAAGCTACTGGAAATCTCTAAATTCTTCTCTTGATACGTATGTATTGCAAAACCTAGTAACAGAATCAGGAAAAGCTCATGCTTTCTGAGGAGTAGGCTGGTATCCCTTTTCAGTTCAAGAAGATTCACTAAAAAACAGGATTCAACGCATGAACATGAACTGCACGATACGTTCCATGATTCTACCACAAGCCGCGAGACTCAACGTTAACACGCGCCAGCTTCTTCTGAGAAGGCGCCTTGCACAGATGCTGGGTTTGAATTTGACTCGGGAAAAGAGTGCTGTTTTTCTTTTATCCCCACCCACTCTTTCTTACACTAGCCTTACATGATTTATAGTATTTTTATTACAAATACAGTAATGAAACCTCACTTTGTGCAGACTGCAGTGGTGATGAGGGAATTGGGGTGGTTTGGCAAGGGATGGAGGTGGAGAGTGAGATGCAAAGTTCTATTCCTGTCACAAGTGAGAAAAACACAGTTTGAGGTTGACCCTGGATACAGTCAAGTTCACGGGGTGCTCCTGGAAGGGGAAGGGCACTGACGGTCTATGTAGCCATGCCTGCGATGAGATGAAGTCCATAAACCATGTTTCTCCTTTTCTGAGTTTCCGAAAATGCAAAGGAGAAGCAGAGTAAGAGTCTGCAGTGCTGGCGACTGGTGGCCAATTTCTCTGGGGGGGAAAAGCAGGTTTATTTTCATGCTTTTACATTAGTTGAAGACTTTGAATAAACAAAATTCTTAGGAAACTCTCAAGGGATGATCCTGCCTGCCTGACCTTCCTGTGGTACCCTGGCTGGAAAGTTCTTTCCAGTTCTTTCTTAATTCCTTTAGAGACCTGGGACTCTGATCTGGTAACTTGCAATGAAACAGTGTAGACATGAGAAGTGCAGGTAGAGACTTAACTTTCCAGCTGCTCAAGTTTACACAAGAAAACTGGCTGGGACATTCTGGTTAACTGGCAAGATGGTACAAATTTCATAGGTCTAGGGAATTAAGCTAGTTAGGATCTACTTCAATTATAAGCCCAGAGATTTGCTAAGGCCCAACTACCGTCCCTCATTATGGTTTCTGCCCTAAGACATCTGTTCATTTTGGCAGAATGGGAGCAAAGTGGGGCAGGGCTATGGAAGATGGAGGAACAGGAATCAGCGGGCATACTCATCTCCACCTCTTCCCCAGGGACCCTGCTCTTCTAGGACCTCCATCATTTTCATAGAATGATCACAAATGGTGAAATGGAAGGAACAAATCTGAACGCAAAATGATTTTTATGCTTCAAGAATCACATGAACATTCAACTAACCATTCAGTTTCAAACAAGACTCTTAATTTTATAAATGAATGTTGGACCACTGTGCTTAGGAAACGGGGCCTACAAGCCTTTGCTTCAATCTGGATCTCACATTCAGTACCCTTTGGAAGGAATTCCAGAAGACAGCCTGGAAATTACGCCCTTCCTTCACATGTTGAAAAGCAGGCACCTTTCTGAATATATCACAGCTCTGCTACGTACATCACTGAGGTTACTCACACTTGTCATTCAGAAATGCAACGTGCTGATGCTTTGTTTAATGCTGGCAAAGAGTTTTTAAATAGCTCTCCTCGAGGCCAGCAAGTTAATAGTCAAACACCATTCTTGTTTACCCCTGGTAAGAATAAAAATAACTGTACAAACGAATCAGACAAAAATGACAAGAATTGAATATATTTTTTGCTTAAGGCTTTTGAACTGGGAAAGATACAACCGTGTCTCAATTTCCATTGTGGGTAAGGAAGGGCAGAAACAGACACTCACATATCCTACACTGGAAACTGTTTCTACAGGAGACGGCGGCAAAACACATCAAACTTTCCATTGTATACATTTTTAAACAGCATTTCCCACGATAAAACTTTATCCTTATGAAATAACTGGACTAGGGTACAAAAGATAGAAATACTAGTTGTTCTTTTTCTTATTGCTTATACATTAATGATTCAAAGAATGAAATTACCTAAATGTTCATCAAGAAAGGGCTGGCCACATAAGTTTTTAGTAAACCCATATATAGGGCTTATACTAATGTATACCCATGATACTGATAATATATAGCTATATTTAGTAATGTATAAATATTTCCATAATGAAATTTCTCATATACACAATTATTTTATTTTATTTTTATTTTTTTGAGACAGTTTCACTATGTTGCCCTCGGTAGAGTGCTGTAGCATCAAAGCTCACAGCACCTCAAACTCTTGGGCTTATGTGATTTTCTTACCTCAGCTTCCCAAGTAGCTGTGACTACTGGCGCCTGCCACAACACCTGGCTACTTTTGTTGCAGTTGCCATTTTTGTTTTAGCTGGCCCAGGCCAGGTTCGAACCTGCCAGCCTCGGTGTACGTGGCCTGCGCCCTACCCACTGAGCTACGGGTGCCACCTACACAAATTTTTAAAATATGCATATGCAAAATCGTGGAAGGATAGACGGTAACATTAACAGTGGTATCTCCTGCACATGGTATTGGAGATGGAAGGGATTTGTATCTCTGTGTTCTATCTTTAATTGATACATGAGTCGTTAATACTGAGAAGGCATTGTTAGCAACAGGGAAGACTTTTTAAATGGTTTACAAAACACTGTAACAAAAACTGTAAACCCAGACCAGCTTAAGAAACAAAATGCTATCAGTACAGATAACCCTCTCTAATGGCCTTCCCACGGCACGCCCAGCCCGGGCAGAACTACAACCCTGGATTTCCAGTTCTCTATTACAACGCCCATCTTTATACTTTTGTTACACACATTAAGTATCCCTAGTATTCCTCCCCTCAAATAACAAAGCTGTCCTCATTTTGGGGGGAAGAAATTTAGTGAGCTGTAGCTCCTCCAGATGGCTTTGGGCATTGAGTCAAAGCCACCAGCAGACCACAAAGCATTAGACTGATCATTGGGGCAGGCGCCAGAGTCCCTCCTGTACCTGAGACAGGGTAGGGACAGCTCAGGGACCTGTGTGGTCCTCTCTAATTGGGCATGGGAGGAGGAAGGAGAATATGGGGCATCCCACAGCTTACTGAATGCCTTTTGTTTGGGTTTTTTTTTTTTTTTGGTGGTAAGAGGAGGAATTCAACAGACTCACACTTTGATTTATAAAAAGATGGAATAATGTCTTCCAGCCAGCCATATCTCTGAATTCAAATGGGTCAGGATTATGAAAAACTATATATTACTGAAATTCAGAGATTTAGAAGGCATACACTGAATAGAAATGTAAAATGCTGAAAAACGTTCTCTATTGTAATTTTTGACCTGTGGATAAACAGTTGAAGGGAATTACAAAAACATCTTACTTTCTGATGAAATCTTAGATCTATTTCTTTCCGTTTTTATACCTATTATTGTTATTTTTAAATAGAAGAATTAAAGAAGTAAGGAAGGTCAAAAATAAATTGCTCTACCTACCACTGTACAACCACCAGAATGACTGGAGTTGAAATGACTGAGAAATCGCTGGTGAGTACACAAAACAACCGAAATCTCATACTTTACTAGTAGGAAAACAGTTTGGTTCAACCACTTTTTTTTTAAAGCATGTGACTGGTTGGCTGTTTCCAATAGCTAAATACACACCTATGTGATCCATCAGTTCCAATTCTAGTAGCATACTAGACAGTGGTGCTCCGTGCAGAAAAAGACTGGAATAGAATGCTCATAGCCTTTCTCTTTATAGTAGCCAAAGATCTTCACCAGACAATGGATAGATTGTGGTAATTCATATAACTGGATGCGATTTAACAAACAAAGACAAAATAGGTACCAATACGTGTAATAATTAATTAATTTTCTTTGCCATAACCAGTATTATTCCATACACAATAGAATTAGTTCCACAATTCATATAATAGGCTTAGATGGGAGAGGCAAAAGCAATGGGTGAAGTACTGTTATTTTATTTTTTTAGAGACAGAGTTTCACTTTATTGCCCTCTGTAGAGTACTATAGTGTCACAGCTCACAGCAACCTCCAACTCCTGGCCTGAGTCTGGTCTTTCTGTATTCAGCATCTTTTAGTAGTTACCAGGATGTTTTGTGTCTAGGGAATCAGAAATCACAGGGCTGACAGTAGTTTTTCAATTGAATTAAGATTTCTCTGACTTTGCTATTATACACAAATATGCACATGCCCCTTTAAAACTCTACAAAATTAAGACTGTGACGCCGTGGCCCTTGGGATAAATCTATGCCAAAGACCAGAAAGTGCTATTTTTGAGAAAGGTAAATGAGCTAAGAGCATAATGTACCTTTATTATTAAAAGCATTCTGGCTGAGATTTCAAAAATAAGTCTGCTGTCTAGCAGAGATTAATGCAATATAGAAACCAGCTTTTCATCATACTTACTTGGCCCAGGAGAACTGTACATCACTGAATCAGGTTGGTACTGAACACAATGATAAAATGTGCAGGCACAAGAAAGCAGGGATGCTTGTCTGAGCACAGGAACAAACAAATCGAAGCAACTTCTCAACTAGTTTGCTCCATTGAATCCATCGCCATTAAAGAAAACGGGGGAAAAAAACCAATCAAGTTTGTACCAACAATGGATTCTATTTTTTGTGGTAGTGACAGTACTGAAGCATCTGTACATGGCCTCCACTGCCCACAAGTACCAAAGTACTGCTTCTCTGGGCATAGGGACGATGACACCACTTATCCTTTTCTGCTGACCGTACATTGGGCAAAAAGCAAACTTGGGCAGCATCTGATACAAAGATAGGGAAGCCAAAGTGATACTGTGCTTTCTGAGAACAACTATTGACCACTGCTAAATTCTGTCAACTTGAAATGAAAGATGGAGCTGGGCAAGCCTGGCATTGTCAAGAAAAGGTACACAGACACTGCCAAGAAGGCAGGAACAACTCTAAAAGCCAGATCCCATTTCTGGTCTTGGCTTGCTGAATGATGTCTCACTAGGAGAGAGAGGAGGTTAGCGGGAACTGATCGTACATTGATTGACCCCACCATCTGTAAATTACATAGGGCTCTGGGTGTCACCAAAATCTGCAGAGAAGGTCAGTGATGACTGAAAGCGGAAGCCCCTGGGAAAGCTTCTCTGTGAATCCTTCTGCTTACACAACGTCATGGCCTTGGCAACGATGCAGAGTTGAGTTGATTGTCAAGGACATGCACAAACTCACATGGGGACAAGGCCGACATGAGTGCAATGACCAGAGACTAAATGGCCACCTGCTTAGGGTGGAATTAAAAAATCCTCCTCACTCACTGTTTGCTTTTTAGCAGCCACTGGAGACAAGGATATAAAGCGTAAACTGGCACTAAAATTATGCAAGTCTGGTGATTCCACAACTCATGGAACTGTTCCTCATCTCCATGTAATGAGACAACTATGTATGTATAAGATCTGAGCTGCAGGCTTCCTGAGGGAGCATGAGGTAAGACAAGGGAGATGGAGACTGGCAGACAGGCCCTTACCCTGGCCCTGCCTCGATTCCATGTGGAATTCATTTGACATATTTCACTCTAGTATCTGAGCAATCCAGAATAATGAAAAGAACAGGGATGCACAACAAAAACATGTGGGAGTTCAAATCTCTCCTGTCATTTCCTAGCTGTGTGAACTTGGGCAAGTCACTGACTCTGGTTTTTGTAAATAATGGGGAAGAGCAAACTTTAAAGTAGAATCGTGGCTCTCACTTGAGAAAACACATGACTTCATAAGAAACCAGTTCTCTGTAAATCAGCAAGGGTTATACACATTTTAGTTATTATCACTTCTGCTAAGATGTAATCCCTGTTTTATAAACATGTAAAAAATCTTTTAGGAGTCAAGATATTAGTCTGAGAAGGCACTACAACAGCCAAGAAAAAGCAAAGCCTTTGGAATCACATAAATTTGAGTCAGAACCACCCACCTCTAAAAGCTTGACTACTTAAAACTGACACCTGAAGTCTGTGGACCTAAAGGGGCCATGGGTGCCAATCAAGAGATACGTGAACTAAAACAAAAGCAGTTTTCATCATTGTTTTCACTAACTTCTAACTGAAATAGAACATTTCTTTCAAGTATGAGTAGATGGAATGAATCACAGTATTTTCAGAGCATCTATGACTTAGCACCTTTAGAAGTCACAGATATTTTGACATCACAGTATGATTGTGGCAGGTATATACCAACTGTTTCAATACATTCTTTATACTCATTGCTAATTGAAATGATGGAAGCTACTAACCCAGTATTGAAGCTTTCTCTTTTAAGGCCTTCATAAAGCAGCACATGTGTTACTATGTCTAACATTTAAAATCTCAAAATTTTGACAACTGCATTTTAATGTAACTGGTTTTCTTTCTAATCCTTTATATTGTAGTTTATGACTTTAAGAACATTATTTTGGGGAGTAGTTCACAAGCTTCACCAGCTTGCCCACAAGGGTTCATGGTACAAGAAAGGTCAAGAGCGCCTCCCCACTACCTGGAAATCCATTCCCTAAGCGTCAGAGGGAGGTAAGAGCTATGACTAACGGTCACAGTGGGGACTACAGACACAGTGACGTGCACTGCCTAATGTCCCACGCATGACAGGTGTTCAACTAACAGAAGCTAATCCGTGTTGAAAATGATGAGATGAAGTAATTAATTTTCTACCTTAAGTAGTTCACTCTTCTTAACCTAATTTCAACAAAGTTTATCTTTGGTATTTGAAGGATTTTAAAGTAATGCTTTCTTATGATGTGACTCTTATTGCTGGATGGCCTTTCGTGTTGTTTGTAATGATAAGGCCATGTGGATCCCCCCATTTGTTTTCATGGTGAGGTAGGGGTCTTCTGGTGTAGAAAGAGAATCTGCTGGGCAAATTCTAAACAAGCTGTGACACTTTTGGATGCCTTTTCTTTTCTTTTTTCTTTTCTTTTTTTGAGACAGAGCCTCAAGCTGTCTCCCTGGCTAGAGTGCCGTGGCATTACAGCTCACAGCAACCTCCAACTCCTGGGCTAAAGCGAGTCTCTTGCCTCCGCCTCCCAAGTAGCTGGGACCACAGGCGCCCACCACAATGCCCGGCTATTTTTTGGTTGCAGCCGTCATTGTTGTTTGGCA
>CAUYTI010135119.1:0-11852 GCA_963575145.1 Galago senegalensis
CTGTGGTCCCAGCTACTTGGGAGGCGGAGGCAGGAGACTCGCTTGAGCCCAGGAGTTGGAGGTTCCTGTGAGCTGTGATGCCACAGCACTCTACCCAGGGGGACAGCTTGAGGCTCTGTCTCAAAAAAAAAAAAAAAAAAGAAATGGAGTCTCACTCTTGCTCAGGCTGGTCCTGAACTCCAGACCTCAAGCAATCCACCTGCCTTGGCCTCCCAGAGTGCTAGGATTGCAGGCGTGAGCCACTGCACCCGGCTTAAATAAACCTTTCACAAAGGCATTACTTACCTTCACAAAAGTGCACAAATCAAATCACAAGTGCATCACTGGGTACATTTTTATAAAGTGAACGCACTGGTGCAAACAGCCCCATATCAAAAAACAGACATCACCATTACCCCAGAGGTCCCAGTGTCTCTTCCGATCTCTCTCCTCCACCCACACAAAGGAATCCATTGGTCTGATGTCTACCACTGTAGATTAGTTCTACATGGTTTTGAACTTAATTTTTTTTTAATTTTTTTTTTGCAGTTTTTGGCCAGGGCCGGGTTTGAACCCGCCACTTCCCGTATATGAGGCTGGTGCCCTACTCCTTGAGCCACAGGTGCCACCCAGTTTTGAACATTATATAAATTGAAAAAGTACCAGAGGTACCCTTTTGTGTCTGACTTTTTTTGCTCAACATTAGATTATATGCACATATTTTAATGGTTATAACAAATCATATACACATATATGGATGTGTATATATATTACATATATATATATAATGTTATTTTCTATACTTTATATCATTATCTGTTCCCATATTACCATAATCTTCATAATCATTAATTATTATATACTATTTCACTGGATACGTTGCCATACCTTATTTAACCATTCCCGTATATAGAAGACTAATAATGTTATAATAAACATCTTTATTTGTATAAACTTTTCTGTATTTAAGGTTATTCCCTTAAGATAAATTCCCCTAAACCAAACAGATTGGTTTAGAGTATGAACATTGTTATGGCTCTTGATATTTTCAATATCAATTCTGATAAGGATGTTGATCTTGAACCTGAAATTAGAGTTTGACATTGGCATAGGGAACTAATGTCAAGATTAGAGTTTGAGATAGTAAGTTACAAGGATGTTCATCATAGCCTGTTTGTAGTAGGGAAAAATTGAAAACAACATAAATATTCTCAGTAAGTATTTGGTGAGCAGATGATGGTACATCTAAGCAATGCAGCATTATGCAGCCACTAAAAGTCATGAAGGGGCTCGGCGCCTATAGCTCAACCGGCTAAGGCACCAGCCACGTACACATAAGGTGGCGGGTTCAAATCCAGCCCGGACCCGCCAAACAACAATGATGGCTGCAACCAAAAAATAGCTGGGCATTGTGGCGGGCACCCGTGGTCCCAGCTACTTAGGAGGCGGAGGCAGGAGACTCTCTTGAACTCAGGAGTTGGAGGTTGCTGTGAGCTGTAATGCCACAGCACTCTACCCAGGGGGGACAGCTTGAGGCTCTGTCTCAAAAAAAAAAAAAGTCATGAAGGAAAACATGCAATTACGTGCAAAGATGAGTACTGGGATTTTTTTGTTTTTGTTTTTGAGACACAGCCACAAGCTATCCCCCTGGGTAGAGTACCGTGGCATGACAGCTCACAGCAACCTCCAACTCCTGGGCTCAAGTGAGTCTCCTGCCTCAGCCTCCCAAGTAGCTGGGACCACAGGCGCCCACCACAACGCCCAGCTATTTTTTGGTTGCAGCTGTCATTGTTGTTTGGCAGGCCCAGGCTGGATTCGAACCCACCACCTTAGGTGTATGTGGCTGGTGCCTTAGCTGTTTGAGCCGCAGGCGCCGAGCCAAAGATGAGTACTGTTATAAAACAGTCCCTGAAACATGGTTCCATGTTTGTTGAGTGCATATTTTTCCGTATTTAGGAATATTTCCTGAAAGTGGATTTTCAGACATAGTATTAATAAATTATTCAAACAATATGATAGATATTTAATATGCATAAACATGATGGCATCAGCATACGTATACAATGTAGATGATCAAGGGTTCCTGGGGCAATGAGGTTTTCATTCTCCTTCCTCCTTTTCCGCTTGCATTCATAATTTCAACATTATTTACAAAAATCATGTGACTTTTATCTTATCAAAAAGAGAGGAAGGTATTTTGTTGGCCTGCTTCACAGAAGCTTGAAGCTGTGCTGGGGCTGGTAAGAATAGGATGTGGCGGCTTAGCGCCTATAGCTCAACTGGCTAAGGCGCCAGCCACATACACCTAAGGTGGCGGGTTCAAATCCCCAGCCCGGACCCGCCAAACAACAATGACGGCTGCAACCAAAAAATAGCCGGGCGTTGTGGTGGGCGCCTGTGGTTCCAGCTACTTGGGAGGCGGAGGCAAGAGACTCGCTTGAGCCCAGGAGTTGGAGGTTGCTGTGAGCTGTAATGCCAAGGCACTCTACCCAGGGGGACAGCTTGAGGCTCTGTCTCAAAAAAAAAAAAAAAAAGAATAAGATGTGGCCTAAGGCAAAATGTTGGCAGAGGATGGGCTGATAGCTCTTCAAGCGCAGTTGGGGGTAAGGAGTGCACAGACGCTATCGATGTGACTCTGTCCTGGGGTCAGCAGTGAGTGAACCGGGATGTCACCATCTCTCGTGGCCTTAACCCAGTGGGGTTGTCAGGTGCCCCCCTAGGAGCCCAGGTCCGCACCTCAGTTTGCACCTTTGCCGTGTCTGCTCCTCCTCTCTGCACAGGTTCTGGCGCCATCGTCGCCGCCATTGTGGTGGTCGTCATCATCATCTTCACCATGGTTCTGATCCTGCTGAAGATGTACAACAGGTACGAGATGCTCTGGGCTTTGGAACTGTCTGGTCCTTTCAATGACATTAAAAAAAAAAAATGGGAACTAACATTTGTGGGTGCCTGTCATGTGCCCAGCAGTATCTATGAGTCATTAGCAAATGCTGTACCCTTGTGGGTTCTTTTTGAAATCTGTTCTCCTGAAGGAACTTCTTCATAGTAACTAAATATTTTTGTACTTGGAGAGATTTTTTTTTGACCTGGAGAGATATTTTTTAAATGTGATAATGATACGATAAGGGCCTTAGACACTGTGGTAAACATCTGTAGGTAATTTACAGACAACGGACAAATGTTGGACTCTACTTTTCTCGGAGATGCCTCTGCTAAGTTGTACGAGCCGACCACATAAGCATTGCATTGGTAAATACTGGAAGCACACATACCCTCAACTCTACTTTCTGGGATCAAAAAAGGGGAAATAAAGTAATACAATGTTATCACATAAAGAATAAATCTTAGGTCAGGTGAGGTGGCTTACACCTGTAATCCTAGGACTCTGGGAGGTAGAGGCGGGTGAATTGCTTGAGCTCAAGTTCCCCTAGCTGGGCATTATGGCAGGTGCCTGTAGTCCAGCTACTGGGGAGGCTGAGACAAGAGGATGGCCTGAGCCTAAGAGTTTAAGGTTGCTATGAGCTATGATGTTGCCATGGTACTAAACCCCAGGGCGTCAGAGTGAGACTCTGTCTCAAAACAAACAAACAAAAAGAATACATCTTATGTGTTATCACCTCTACTCACAACTTTACTAGAAGATTATTTTTTTCAGAGAAGAAATCAAAATGAAAGGGCTATAAAAACAGGCATCATCGTCTCGGCACCTGTAGGTCAGTGGTTAGGCCACTGGCCCCATACACCAAAGCAGGCAAGTTCAAACCCGGCCCAGGGCAGCTAAACAACAATGACAACTGCAACAAAAAAATAGCCAGGCGTAGTGGTGGGCACCTGTAGTCCCAGCTAGTCGAGAGGCCAAGAGTTTGAGATTGCTGTGAGCTGTGAAGCCACAGCACTCTACCTAGGGCAACATAGTGAGACTGTTTAAAAAAAAAAGGCATCATAGAAGACCCAAAGCCATTAAAAAAAAAGGTATTATAGAAGTGTATTTATTGACGAGGAATGCTGTTTACAATACATTGTCAAAGTTTACGAAACAGTGTATTCATTGTGATCATACACGTGGCTTACACATACATACCCAGGGAAAGTTAACAGAGCAAGTTGTTACCAGTGAGTATGTCAGCATGATGGAGTTGTTAGTTAGTATGTTTTTGTTGGGAGGGGGATGTTCCTTATTTTCACAAACTAGTAAATATGCATGGTCTTTATAATAATGCAAATATTATTTACATAGGTAGCTAAAATATATGATCTCATACCATGTGCCATGCATGGTTCTAAGCTCTTTACATATATTAACTCATTCAGTCCTCACAATAACCCCACAAGGTACAACTATCATCCTCAATTTTTTTTTTTTTTTGAGACAGAGTATCACTTTCTTGCGCAACCTCAAACTCTTGGGCTCAAGAGGATCCTCTTGCCTCAGCCTCCTAAGTAGCTGGGACTACAGGCACCCACCACAATGCCTGGCTGTTTTTAGAGATGGGGTATTGCTCTTGCTCAGGCTGGTCTATCATCCTCAATTTTATAGGCGTGGAAACAGGTACAGAAAGATGAAGTCACATGCACAAGATTGCTCAGCCCTAACTGGCAGAGTTGGGATTCAAATCCAGTCTATCTGGTATCAAAGAAAGTACTCCCACTCTGTTGTATATAACGCTAATAACATTAAAAATTATTTTTTAAAATCTTTAAGCTATTACAATTTGGCTCTATCCCAAACCAGGAGGTGGCAACACACCTCAGTGTCTACCCTTCATTCCTCTCCCATCATTACTGGAGCTCTGAACCCCTTTCTAGTTACAATCTGGATGGAGACCTCACTCACCCCACCCTACTGATGCCTGGGCTGGGAAATTAGAGACCTGTATTCAGTCTTTAGTTTGTCAACACTAGGAAAGTTACTTAACCTCTCCCTGCTGCTATTTTGTCATTTTTTAAATGGAGAATGGCCTTGTTTTTTTAGAGTATTTAGGAGTAAAGTAGCATAATGTCTGCAACTAACTCATAAATCGTTCATGAGTTTAAAAAAAACATTGTGTGTCCGTGCACATACAAGTGGTGGGGGTGGGAAAAGAAAAGAAAACAAATGAAGTAAATTGTTATCAATTGGTGAATTGTTTGGTGAAGAGCTGTCTTAGGCTGTTTTGTGCTACCATAATATAATACCTAAGACTGGGTAATTTAGAAAGAACAGAGATTTATTTCTTACAGTTCTAGAGGGTGGCAAGTCCAAGATCAAGGGGCTGGCCTTCTAGCTTTATCATCCTGAGGCAGAAGGACAGAGAGAGCATGAGAGAGAACAAGAGCTCAAACTTACAGCCTCAAGTCCTTTTATAATAGGCATTGATCCATTCACCAAGGTGGAGCCCTTGTGACCTAAACACCTCCCATAAGACCCTCCCTCCCAACACTGTTGCACTAGGGATTAAGTTTCCAACACGTACTTTATATGGGACACATTCAAACTATAACAAGTACAATTAGATTATTAATTGTACTATGTGTGCAACTTCTCTGAGGATTTGAAGTTTTAAAAAGAATTATATGTCTGGCGGCGCCTGTGGCTCAAAGGAGTAGGGTGCCGGCCCATATACTAGAGGCAGCGGGTTCAAACCTGGCCCTGGCCAAAAAAAAATTATATGTCAACAAGAAGAAATATCAGACTTGGCACTTGTGGTTCAAACAGCTAAGGCACCAGCTACATACACCAGAGCTGGCCGGTTCAAATCCAGCCTGGACCTGCCAAACAACAATGACAATTGCAACTAAAAAATAGCCGGGTATTGTGGCAGGCGCCTGTGGTTCCAGGTACTTGGGAGGCTGAGGCAAGAGAATCGCTTAAGCCTAAGAGTTGGAGGTTGCTGTGAGCTGTGATGCCATGGCACTCTACCCAGGGCAACAACTTGAGGCTCTGTCTCAAAAAAAAAAGAAGAAATATCATGTAGGCATTAGAATTCAAGATTGATGTTAGTTATTGAATTTTATGGTATATTAAATGAAGATAAGATATACATTTCTAAGTACATTCTCTTGTCACCTAGGTAAGAAGCTCTTAACTAGGCTCAGCGCCTGTGGCTCAAGTGGCTAAGGTGCCAGCCACATACACCTAAGATGGTGGGTTCGAATCCAGCCTGGGCCTGCCAAACAACAATGACGGTTGGAACCAAAAAATAGCTGGGCATTGTCGGCTCAGCGCCTGTGGCTCAAGTGGCTAAGGCACCAGCCACATACACCTAAGGTGGCAGGTTCGAATCCAGCCCGGGCCTGCCAAACAACAATGATGGCTGCAACCAAAAAATAGTCGGGCATTGTGGCAGGTGCCTGTGGTCCCAGCTGCTTGGGAAACTGAGGCAGGAGACTCACTTGAGCCCAGGAGTTGGAGGTTGCTGTGAGCTGTGATGCCACAGTGCCCTACCCAGGGAGATAGCTTGAGGCTCTGTCTCAAAAAAAAAGAAGAAGCTCTTAACTATTGATAAACAGCAAGCATAATGAGGTTACAAAATTTAACTCACATTACAACTCTGAACAGAAAAAAATGTAATATCTTCAATTTTTCTTTTATTTAATTATTTATTTTGTTGTTATTGTTGTGGCAGTTTTGGCCAGGGCTGGGTTCAAACCTGCCACCCTCAGTATATGGGACCAGTGCCCAACTCCCTGAGCTACAGGCACCGCCCTCAATTTTTCTTTTAATATACCCACCAGACTCATTCATTTATAAGAAAAAATAAAGTTAAACATCTAATCTAAGTTAAACAAAGAATTGAAGGACAGATTAGCTGGTGGCTAAGGTCCCTTCCAGTTCTGTGGGTGGCAATTAAGCAGTGATTTAATGATGGTTTACATTAATCTCCTCACTAGAACTTTAGTCATGGAGCGCATTCACCACAGCAAAAGGAAAAAGACTTAACCGTGTATGTTTATCTCATTGCAGGAAAATGAGAATGAGGCGGGAACTGGAGCCCAAGGGCCCCAAGCCAGCTGCCCCTTCTGCCCCAGGCCCAAATAGCAACAGCGGCCAACACCCTGCAACTGTGACCTTCAGCCCTGTTGACATTCATGTGGAGACTCGGTGACCTCTACCCTGGTGCTATCTCCAACACTATCCAAAGAACCTTCTCCAGAGTCAAGACCCCGAAGCACACTTCTCTGGAAGCTTCACCTTGAGTTCCTTCTGGTCAGGTCAACAGAGGCGTCTTTCATGCAATCTCTGATGTTTTAGGCAATCCTCAACCTCCTTCTGCCCTGCCCCACCCCACCTATGTCCAAGTCCCTGCTGCCACCCTACCAAAAAGCTGCAGAACATTCTTTTGTCATTTGATGAGGTAGAGCTATGTTGGGAATCCACTAATGTGGGTTTGGCTCTCTCCTTACCAAAGCTAGACAGATAGACACAGAGTTAGGAGTCTTCTGGTTAGAGGTCAGGGTTCAGGAAATACGTCCGAGAGTATCACAATAGGATCTCCCACTGGGATCATAGCAGATTAAATGCCCTAACTACAGCTTTGCAGAGCAAGATATTCAATCCCATAACTAGGCACAGGGGGAGCTAACTTGGGCTAACTAACCAGAAAACAAATTTGTTAATTTCTAACTTGTTCCAGTACTAGATGACAGCTAGCTAGCTCATGACAATTGGTCAGCACATTTTTCCCTCTTTAAGGAAGGTTACAAGAAAAAGGCAATCCATCTCAAAAAGTTTCTGCTTCTTTAGGAGAAGAAATAGGCGACCTTGAGAAATAATGGCCTCTACAATAAGAGCTTGGTGCATTGCCCATGGGCCGTGAAAAATCCAGGCGGCTGGTACAAGCTCCTTCTCCTATAATGGGCTGGATCAAACTTTCATTTCTTGATTCCCCTTTATCTGTATTCTAAGTGACCTTAACTATCATACCTTACGTCCAAGGGCCCAGAGATTGATCAGATTATGTTTCCTGGTCACTTTGCTAAGAGTCAAAGCATATTCAGAGTGCCACAGCCACAAACCATTTCTCTGTAGAGAGCTGATCTCTTACTACTTAGCCTGGGGAACTAGCTACTGCAGAGAAGGGAAAGTACTTTGGAATGAAGAAGACTTGCCCTCTAAGCCCTACTTTCAGGTTGTGTGGTCTTGGAGAAGTGATTCAACCTCTCCATATTCAGTTTCCTAACCATGAAGTGGAAATGACAACATCTGCCTCCCTGGGTTATTATAACAAGCCAACAACTTAGCAAACCAGCTATGCCTGGCACCCAGTAGCCGCTTAATAAATGGAAGCCAGTGTTATTATTATAAGTTTTCTTCAATTGCAAGATATACATTTGTTCACATTTTAATGATTCTGAAACCATTATATAACTTACAACTGATGGGACTGTTAATGTAATTGTACTTTTTTTCTTCCCTCTCAAAACTGTTTTTAACCAATTGTGTATTTTACAATTGATGGCATCTTAGAAACAAGGTAATAAACCATTATTCTGTTACAGAAAGTGATACTCTGACCTTTAATCTCAAATTATCGATGTCTCTCTCTCTCTGTGTGTGTGTCAGAAATCCCCTTTTTTCCCTTTGAGACAGAATCTCACTCTGACGCCCTGGGTAGAATGCCCAGGCATCATAGCTCACAGCAACCTCCAACTCTTGGGCTCAAGTGATCTTGCTTCAGTCTCCCCAATAGTTGGGACTATAGGTGTCCATGGCAACACCTGGCTAATTTTTCTATTTTTAGTAGAAACAGAGTCTTACCCTTGTTCAGGCTGGTATTGCACTCCTGAGTTCAGGTGATCCACCTGCCTCAGACTCCCAGAGTTGTTAGGATTACAGGTGAGAATCACCTCGCTGGCCCAGAAATCCCTTTTGAGGGGAAAAGGAGAGCCCAGGGAGGTAAGAGGTCTGACCCAGGGCTACACAGCTCATGTCTATAAAAACATTCAGTGGAGGCTGGGTGATGTGGCTCATGACTAATCCTAGCACTCTGGGAGGCCAAGGAGAGTAGATTGCCTTGAGGTCACAGGTTCAAGACCAGCTTGAGCAAGACTGAGACTCCCATCTCTAAAAATAGCTGAGTGTTGTGGCGGGCACCTGTAGTGCCAGCTATTTGGGAGGCTGAGGCAAGAGAATCACTTGACCCCAAGAGTTTGAGGTTGCTGTGAGCTGTAATGTCACAGCACTCTATGGAGCGTGACAACGTGAGACTCTGTCTCAAAAAAACAAAAACAAACTAACAAAAAAAAATCCAGTGGAATATCTCTGCCAGTATTTCTTTTTTTTTTTTTCCTGCAGTTTTTGGCTGGGGCTGGGTTTGAATCCAGCACCCCCAGCATATGGGGCCGGTGCCCTGGTCCTTTGAGCTACAGGTGCCGCCCTCTGCCAGTATTTATACTGGCAGATTCCTCCTCCTTAGCCATCATTGCTTTTTACTGTGTTTACATATCCCCTAAGTACCAGCCACTTATCTCATAGGATTTAATTTTCTGGGCAGTGCCTGTAGCTCAGAGGAGTAGGGTGCCAGCCCCATATGCCAGAAGTGGTGGGTTCCAACCCAGCCTGGCCAAAAACTGCAAAAAAGAAAAAAAAAAGGATTTAATTTTCCCATTAACTCTGGAAGAGATTAGCTTTTCCATTTGCAGATGAAAATTTCTGGCTCAAAGAGAGAAGGTACTTGCCCAGAGTCACACAAATAATACATTACAAAAACAGAACTCAAAACCAGGTCTCTTGACTCCGAAGTCCATCTGTTTGTCATATCACATACCCCTCTGACCCTGACTCAAAGAAGTCCATATTCTTTTATGGGCTGAATGAGAAGACAGGCTTGTGTGTGTGTTCAAGTGGAAGTCAGTGGCATAACTTCCAAGCCCAAAGTGAGCACGGAAGCCACTTTGGTAGCCTCCTTTGGACTTCCACAATCATTGCCATAAGAGCCCTTTGTTACCCCATCCAAGCTCCAAGGAGTTCTACTTCTTTCTCCCTACCAATCACTTAAGCCCAAGGAACAAGGGTGGAATGGTGCCCAACTAGGGAAATGCCATTTCTTTGAGGAATCAACCCCCAAGCAGATATGCTTCCCTGAATGTGCTTTTTTTTTTTTTTGAGACAGAGCCTCAAGCTATCCCCCTGGGTAGAGTGCTATAGCATCACAGCTCACAGCAACCTCCAACTCCTAGGCGCAAGTGAGTCTCCTGCCTCAGCCTCCCAAGTAGCTGGGACCACAGGCACCCACGACACCACCTGGCTATTTTTTGGTTGCAGCTGTCGTTGTTTTGGTAGGCCCAGGCTGGATTCGAACCCGCCACCTTAGGTGTATGTGGCTGGCACCTTAGCCACTTGAGCCACAGGCACCAAGCCTGAACGTGCTTTTTAAAAAATAGATTGTTTGGACTATTTCAGCTCTAAAACTAGACTCTTGTTTTGTGTCCTAGGATAGGATCGATTTTGGAGCATGTTCCATGGGGCAATGAGAAGAATATATGTTCTTTATCTTTGGGATGGAGTGTTCTATATGCATCTGTCAAGCACAGTTGTTCTAGGGTCTTATTTAAGTCCCTTATATCTTTGTTTAATTTCTGTTTAGAGGATCTGTCCAGCTCTGTAGGAGGAATGTTAAAGTCCCCTGTTATGGTGTTATAGGATATCATATTGCTCAGACTGAGTAAGGTCTGTTTCAAGAATCTGGGAGCATTTAAGTTGGGTACACAAATATTTAGAATTGAAACGTGTTCTTGTTGTATTTTTCCCTTGACCAATATGAAGTGACCATCTTTGTCTTTTTTGACTATAGTTGCTTTAAATCCACATGTATTTGCAAATAAGATTGCAACCCCTCTTTTCTTCTGAATTCCATTTGCCTGAAAGATTGTCTTCCAACACTTAACTCTGAGTTTTACTTTGTCTTTTGAAGCTAGGTGTGCTTCCTGCAGACAGTGAATGGATAGCTTGTGTTTTTTAATCCAATCAGTCAATCTATATCTCTTCAGTGGGGAATTCAAGCCATTAACATTTATTGAGATAATTGATAAGTGTGGTTGTGTTCTATTCATCTTATTTTGCGAGAGTCCATTGCTTAGTTTTATCTTTTGCATCATTGTGGAAATTAGGTTCTGTCCTTTAATTTCTGAGTTCTTACTTTGCTGTTGATCCATTGTGATGGGTCAGTGTGTAGAACAGATTGAAGTATTTCCTGTAGAGCTGGTCTTGTGGCAAATTTCCTCATTGTTTGTATATCGGTAAATGATTTGGTTTCTCTGTCAATTTTAAAGCTTAGCTTAGCAGGATATAGAATTCCGGGCTGGAAATTGTTCTGTTTAAGTAGATTGAAGGTAGATGACCATTGTCTTCTCGCTTAAAAAGTTTCATCAGAGAAGTCTGTAGTCACCCTGATGGATTTGCCCCTATAGGTCAACTGGTGCGTATTCCTGGCAGATTGCAGAATCTTTTCTTTTGTTTTGACTTTGGATGGGTTCATCACAATGTGTCTTGGAGAAGCTCTTTTAGAGTTGAGGCGACCTGGGATCTGATATCCCTCTGAAAGGAGTGTGTCAGAATCTTTGGTGATATTTGGGAAATTTTCATTTATAATATTTTCTAGTATGGCTTCCATTCCCCTGGGGCATTCTTCTTCCCCTTCGGGGATACCTATAACTCGTATGTTTGGGACTTCATAAACTCCCATAATTCTGTCAGTGACCATTCTGCTTTCTGTCTCTTCTTTTCTGCCTCTTTAACTATCTGAGTTATCTCAAGAGCTTTGCCCTCTACGTCTGAGATTCTTTCTTCTGCATGGTCTAATCTGTTGTGGATACTTTCTGTTGCATCTTTAAGTTGCCTAATTGACTGCTTCAGTTCCTTCAGCTCTGCTATATCCTTTCTATATTCATCATAT
>CAUYTI010135120.1:0-31140 GCA_963575145.1 Galago senegalensis
GTGGTCCCAGCTACTTGGGAGGCGGAGGCAGGAGACTCGCTTGAGCCCAGGAGTTGGAGGTTGCTGTGAGCTGTAATGCCACGGCACTCTACACAGGGGGACAGCTTGAGGCTCTGTCTCAAAAAAAAAAAAAAAAAAAAATTGTTCAAATGGCGGAGCACTGGGAAGCCATAGCACTCTGTTGGTGCACGTGATAGATTTCTCCTTACTACACTCTTTTTAAAAACTGTAATATATTATTACTGCTACCTAATTTATAGCTAATATCTAACTTTCTCAATTATCCCCACATTGTCCTTTGTAACTGTTTTATTTATTTATTTTTTTCTGACCCAGGATCTGATCAAAGATCATGCATTTCGCGATTAAATCTTCTTTAGCCTGGAACACACTCTCTCAGTTTTTGTTCTTTCTCTTTAATTTTCCTCCTTTGTTTTTGGTTTTTCAAGACAGTGGTTTTAAAATCCGTGGTAAAATACATGTAATACAAAATGTACTAGTGTAAACACTTTAAAGTTTACGTGAAGTAGCTTTCAGTACACAGTAAATTGCTGTGCAACCATCACTGCTATCAGGTCCTCGAGCTGATGAAAACCCTGTCTCCATTACAGTCACTCCACATTTCCTCCACCCTCTCACCTTCCCCCACTTAGCATAATGTTTTGAAGGTTCATCCATGTTATAACGTGTATCACAAGTTCATTTCCTTTTATGGCTGAATCATATTCCATTGTGTGAATATAGCCCAATTTGTGTATCCATTAATCCATCGATGGACATTTGAGTTGTCTCCATCTTTCGGCTGTTGTGAATAACACTGCTATGAAGATCTGTGAACAAGTATTTGTTTGAATGCCTGTTTTCAATTTATTCAGGTATATACTGAGGAGCAGAATTGCTGGCTCATATGGTAATTCCATGTTTAATTTTTTAAGGACCTGCCAAACTGTTTCCCACAGTAACTTCCCACTTTATATCCTCACTAGCAATGTCTAAAGGTTCTAAATAGATAATTTTTTGGACACTGACATTTTTTACAAGTCCCAGCCAATTATCTTGCACTACGTCCTCCAATTTGGCTTTGTCTGGTTGTTTTCTCACCATTAGATTGAGAGTACACATTTGTGAGAGAAATATTACACAGACACTGTGATAACCTTCTTAGTGTATCATGGGAAGAAATACAACATATTACTTTTGTCATAGAAATAAGAAATAATTTTAGTAACAGAAATGTGGCTGTTAGACGTATGTCTCTGAGTCTCATAAGACAATACAGGCAGTACTCTATATAAATTGTTTCCTACTTTTCCATAATATTCATTTGCTCCTTGTCCTCTTCCCTTTGCCTTTTGCTAGCACTTGCTGGCAGATTAACAGCTGCAGCTACCAGTGTTCATAGGGAAAAAAAGAAGATGGAGAATGCTGTCAGTTATCTTAACTTTTTTCTTGCATATTGGGAAAATCTACTCATGATTTGGTGTTTGTGAAAAAAAGAAAAACCTGTTACTCTAGTCCCTAAGACACTACTTCAGGGTCATCAGCACTAAGAATGGTTGCAGGTCCCAAACAAGAGTTCTCCTGGCTGTCAAACCCAAATGTCAATAATTACAAGCAAATCAGCTTCTAGAGTTCATCAGCTTCTAATTTCCACTGGATTATACCTTAAAACCAAAGTGGTATGATAAGCCTGGGGAGAGGATCTAGAGGAGGCCATCAGAGACAATAGTGGGGCTCTGTTCCTACAATATATATGAAATTTCTCTGTAAACTATAAAATATAAAGTCATCATTTGTTATCAGCTCCCTCAAGCTAATTGGTGGGAATGTGAGCAAAGTGCATTCAGCAAAGGCTGGCCCTTACCTAGACTTGGACTCTTCCCACTCTGACCTCCCAAAGTGCTGGGATTATAGGCACAAGACATGCCCAGCCTTTACCTAGACTCAATCCCCATCTGCTCTCTTTTGTCCTCCCTGGAACAGTGATCAGCCTAGGCCTCCAAGTAAACCCCCAACAGGTGACCTCTAGGATCTATTTTCAATGACAATAGTAGTAGCTACTTTCTGTTGAGTGCTAAGCGCCAGGCACTGGTAAATGCGTTATATATGTAATATGCTATCTCACTTAAGTCTGACCACAACACCAAGAAGGCACCAGTATCTCCATTTCATAGAACTTATGTTTGGAAAATTCAAGCAACTTTTCACAGTTTACTCAGTGAGTGGCTGAAGTGGGACTGGAACCTAGATCCAGATGTCCCCAAAGCCTTATGACCTCAGCCACATGCCTGCCTTCTGGTCTCTGCTTCACAGTAACCCCAGGATATAGTGCGTTCACCTCTGCCATCACAGGAGGTGAGAAGAAGCAGCTGCCTGAAGTTCTCTTGGGGAGCAGCTGGTAATCTCCAAACAGGGTGGGTTCAAGCAGGGGAAGGAAGATAGCACTGGGGGCGGGGTGATAATGTGGTGGCAGGGCCTGGCATGTGGCTTAGAGGGAAGTCCCTCAAACAGCACCCTAAAAAGGGAAGACACAGCACAGCACACAGGGCCTGTGGGTCTGAGCGGCCTTGGAGGGAAAGCCTTGGTCTTGTCTGTCTTCCACACTCCAAAGTCCAGGCTGCAAGAAGCAGGGGAACTGGCTCAGAGTCCCCCCACTTCCCTGAATCGCTTTCCTTCTTATTTTGAAGATGATGGTGGGGTACGGCTGAGGGTAGAGTGGTTCCCTGTGTGGGAATCAGACCCTGTCCCTACTCAGAGGGAGGTGCCTCCACCTCCATTTCTCAGGCCTTTCTGTCCTTATTTCTGTATGAAGTCAAAGAAGTCACAGCCTGCTAGACCCAAAGCAGGGTGCTCTCTCTCCCTAGCCAGGATCTGCACATGCCAGTGTCACCCTGGCACTGCTCTTCCTGGATTTCTGAAGAGGCAGCTGTCTGTGGGAAACTGACTCTCAGCCTTCTCCCTCTGGATTGGATGGTACTGTCCCACTAGAGTGGAGGAGTCCACAAGACTCTTTCCTAGCCAATGTCTGGGGCCAAGCATTTGGCATTTTCCTCAGGCCATGGCTGGTTTTGGTTTTTTGTTTTTTTTTTTGAGACAGAGTCTTACTATGTCACCCTCAGTAGAGTGCAGTTGCATCACAGCTCACAGCAACCTCCAACTCCTAGGCTTATGTGATTTTCTTGCCTCAGCCTCCCAAGTAGCTGGGACTACAGGTGTCTACCACAACACCTGGCTATTTTTTTGTTTGTTTGTTTCTGTTGTTTAGCTGGCCTGGGCCAGGTTCAAACCCTCCACCTCCGGTGTATGTGGCTGGCACTGTAATCACTGTGCTAAGGGTGCCGAGCCCGGTTTTGGTTTTCTAAGGTTATGAATGAGGAATGGAAGTCCCCGAGGGCTCACGGCAGTATGTACATTGACCGGTCTGACATGCAGCCTACTGCCCAGACTCTAAGAGGCACTCTAGGGTTTCTTTTATTCTTTGAGACAGAGCCTCAAGCTGTTGCCCTGGGTAGCGTGCTATGGCATCACAGCTCACAGCAACCTCCAACTCCTGGGCTCCAGCGAGTTTCCTGCCTGCACCTCCCAAGTAGCTGGGATTACAGGCACCCGCCACAATGCTCGACTATTTTTTGGTTGCAGCCGTCATTGTTGTTTGGCTGGCCCGGGCTGGATTCGAACCTGCCAGTTCAGGTGTATGTGGCTCGCGCCTTAGCCACTTGAACCACAGGTGCCGAGCCACTTTTATTCTTTTTAAAGGCTGCTTGAAGTTTACGATTTCCTACTTGTTACAAGGCAAACAGAGCTAAGAGGGGAGTTAAGAAGGCAAGCGTAGCAAAGGATATGGTTCTTATCTTCATTTTCAGTACTTTGCATTTTTATGTGTGTGGGCACAGGCATTCTTTTTTTCTTTTTGAGACAGAGTCTCACTTTGCCACCCTTGGTAGAGTGCCATGGGGGTCATAGCTCAGAGCAACCTCAAACTCCTGGGCTTAAGCGATTCTCTTGCCTCAGCCTCCCAAGTAGCTGGGACTATAGGCTCCCGCCACAATGCCTGGCTATTTTGTGGTTTTTATAAAAAGAATCTGGCTACTTCAGTTATTGAAGTCAGTCTGGTGTATGGGGAAGGTAGGAAGGAAGAGGGAAGAGGTGAGCTCTGCCTCCTGGTATATTTGGAATTGTGAGGGAGTATAGGGGATTGAGTGACTCCTTAGATGGGGGTTTAGGCTTGATGCCTGGTTACTTCCTAATGGTTTCTAGACCAGGTGACAAGATGGTGCTGCAGGTGGTCTGGAGTGATTCTGAGCACTTCCCATACAGCGGTCCTGGGCAGGAGAGTGGACTTCTTGAGGAAGATGCCTCCCCAGTGGCTTAGGTCAGCCCAGGGAGAACCTGAATGAGGGTCCATACATGCTATAGTGAAAGTGAAAAAATTCCGATGTTATGGTAGCAATTATGTGTGGCTCAGAGGAGATGCTGGAGGGGATATCTTCCACTTTTTCTCACTTGGCTAAAGAGAGAGGTGCCAGGCCACCAGACCCATTTCAGAGAACCTGGTTGGGTACCACACCACCAAAAATGCTCAAGTATCCCAGGTTGTGCTGGATCTTGACAGATCCATGTCCATGAGGGAGGGAGGGAGGATATTTTGCCTGTGTCCTGTGGAAGGTGTTCTCTCATTCACCATTCAATAAATACCTAGTTTCTGACAAAACAGCTAGGGGCTACAAATCCAGAGGTGAACAGGGCAGTGCCTATTCTCAGAAGCCCAAAGTCTAGAGGAGGAGACTGATAAATAAAAACACAATTGCAGCACAGGTAAGCGATGTGACCACCAAAGTACATAAGGTGCCATGGGAGCCTTGAGGCATAGCCACCAAGGATGCCTGGCTGAGACAAAGGGACTGAAGGACTGAGCTTCTGGGCTCTGCCTGACTCAAAAGCCATCCAACTAGTACCCTGGGTGGGAAACAGGACCAGCAAGGAAGGAGGTGGCAGCACTGATAATATTCCTGACAACATATGCCCAAGGCTTATAAGGCTTGTACCACCCCAATGTCTTATCTCTGTGCAGAGCTATCCAACAAACAGACATGAGGAAAGGCAGCTACTGCCTAACTGAAATATTTAAACACAACTTCTAGGATTTTAGAGCAATTATTCTAGGCCATGGAATCTCAATAATCAGTAACTCAGCAACCTGGGTGGGAAGAAAATCAGAACTCCTAGGCCAAAGGGGAAGTAGGATTTGAAACATGAACACTCAAAGGAGCCAGCAGCTTTCTGAGTCAGACTCCAAATGCCCCTAGACGCGAAGCTCCTAGAACAGCAGCAGAGGTAGTCACTGCCACCGCCACCATCAAGTGTGTGCCCAGGAGATGCTGGCCACTTTCCTAATGTGTTCTAGGCATAGACACAAACCACCCCTACATAGCAACCCAAGAAGCTAGACAGAATGTGCACTTTGTCTGCAAAGGGTGTGAGCTGATGGTCCCATCCATGGGTGCTTCCTGAGCAGATGAAGAGAATTTGGTTAGGATGGTGGCATTCAGCAAAAGAGAAAACACAGCATTCAGTCCTGAAGAGGCAAAGAGAAGAAAGGTAACCCCCTGATCTGAGGAAGCAGCCCTTTATTCCAGCTGGACTGGAACTGCATATGGAATGTCACTGCATTCTGGGCATGGAGGAGAAGTGATATTCAGTAATGCCTGAAAAGTACTGTCCCTTAGGAAAGGCAACGTCCCAGGGAGACCAAGACTAAGAGAGATTCGTCCTTAGATCTAGTCCTAGGTCTTGAAGAATGAAAATAGTCCCCAAAGTGATTTACTCATCTTTAAATAGTTCACCAAGACAGAAAATTTTTCTCCCTTAGAGGAGAAAGATTAAGGGCAAAGAGACAGATACATTGGCTTAGGGTCACCAGTAAGTTGGTGCCAGAAAGAAGCTGGGGCTCTTGTCCTGCAGTGTGCTTTCCTAGAGCCTCCAACTTTTTTGAGTCTACAGTAGGGCCAAGAAGGGGGTCTACTCTAATTTGGGGTGCTGCTAGCTTGACTAGCCAAGTCCTCTGGCCCTAAATGAAGCATTTTTACCATGATAAATGGTTCCATGGAGCCAAACTCTCTCCTAGCTGCAACCTCCCAAAGTCATTTGTCTCATAAAAGGCGGGTAGTGAAGTTAAAAAAAAAGAAAGAAAGAAAAAGAAAAGACCAAGAACACAAGTGTAACAGATGCATCCAGCTGTTGTCACTGGGGAGCACAGACAAGGGTGAGGTGCCAATGGCTCCAAAGGAGACAGTCTTGGCAGACAGAATAAGTCAGAATGAGGACCCGAGGTCTCTGGGATGCTAGTGCTGGCTCTGAGGATGGCATGTCACTGGCCTGGCACACTCAGCTTGTAAGAGGCTTCACTGATACTTGCCTATAGGTGGGGAGTTCCCCTTAGCACAGCCCCCAGATGAGTAGTGGGGGATTTTCTTCTGTCTTTCCCTAACCTCCAGCTGAAGCAGAACCTAGACCATGGGAACTTGGGTTGACTGGTTAACTACTAATACTGCCAATACCCCAGCTAGAGTAGCAGCCACCTGGGCCAAGGACTTCCCCTAGAGGCACTGTGGTCCAGTAGAAAAATCACCAGAACAATCCTGCTAACCACTGTTGGACTTTGGACAAAACATTTAACATCTCTATGTTCAACTACAAAATGTCTTCTAAATTTTTTTTCTAGTTCTAAAACTGAGAATTTGATAAGAGCCCAAATTTTATTTTTCCCAGGAGTACAATGGCTGAGAGTAAGCTGTCAGCACCACCCTCTGGGATTCCTCTCATTTGTCCCAACAGGCCAGCACTTACATACTTTGTGTCTGCACTTCACCCCATGGCCCTGGTGAAACCTTTCCAGCATTGGTCTGTCCCTCTCCTAGGAAACATATTTTAGACTCAAGATTTTTTCCTCCTGTAAGTCTGGACTTCAGACCTCTGGCTGAGGTGGGCAAGGATGATGGGTTCCCAGAGCAGCACCTCTGGTGTAGAAGGAGCTGGAAGAGAAATCCAGGAATTGGGGAAGGACCTCCCTATGTTTTCAAATCCCAAGGGGCCCAGGAACTCTCTAGCCACAAAACAGGATTGAGGTAACTTCTCATGATCTAGTCCAGCTGAATCCTCAGCTCCAACACAGTATTTCTGCCGCTCCTGGTCATAATGGGTTTGGTTTTATGGCAAAGGAAACTAAGGCCTGCAGATGTGAACATACTTGCCTAGGTCAGTCAAGTCAACAATTAATGGCAGAGTGGGGATGAGAATACACCCAAGTGTCTGGAGCCCCAATACAATACTTTTTTCACTTTTCCACTCCCAAGAGAAAGATTCTGAAAAGCCCCCACCCCCACCCCGGGGCTTCCAGCACAACACAGGGTTCTACTTAAAGAAGCTGAAGACTGTCAGATCTGAGGAGGGTAGTTTGGTCCTGAGGAAGAGGACGGGGCAAAGTGGGGACAGTGTTGCCATGGGAAAGACAAGAAAGACATCTACACCTGGAGGCCATTCTTCTCAGCCTTTGGGGCGAGGGGCCACCAGAGGCCTGCAAAAGGAAGACCTGAAGCCCCTCAACCTATCCTCTCTGAGGCAAGGGGGAAGGGAGGCTTGGGTTTTTCCCTCGCTTCCTCTTCTTCCTTTGCCAGCCGGGCCTCCCAGGGCTCAGGACTGAAAGTCCCAATCATGAACGTGACCATGGGTCTGCCTTGGGCCAACAGGAAAACCTGCTCCTCCCCTGAACCCACCCTGAGGGCCTGACAGACCCTCATCCGATACCCAGTAAATGCCATGTCTTTACTGAATGCTCCTCTTTCCAAAACCCCCTGCAAACACAGCGCCACTGTGGTGTCCCTCCCCAGGACAAATTCCCCCAAAGTGCCACTGGCCCAGAAAACTAGGCAGCGCCGCTCACCACGCTCGTCTTGCACCGGGCATCCCGACCGCCCCTTCTTTGACGCGGGCAGCCCATTCCACTCTCCGGGGGCACTCCCACAGCCCAGGCACCCCCTCGATCCCCAATACTCACCCAAAAGAGCATGTTGAAGAAGAAGAGCAGGTATTTGACCAGCGGGCTGACAAAGGAGAACTCCTCCCCGTAGGCACCCGGCGCCCCGGGTCTCCGCGCCATGGTCCCGCCGCCGCCGCCCCCGGGGGCCTATTTCCCAGCGGCGGCCGGCCGGCCTGCGCGCCCCGAGCTCGGGGGCATGAGCCGCGCCACCGCGGGAACCTGAGCAGCGGGGAGCTGTGCTGTGGCAGGAGGCGCCCGAGCTATGGGTCCGGGAGGAGCACGGACAGGGGAAGCGCGCCGCTAGCGGAGCCCCCAGGAGTCGCCAGAGCCCGGCGGGCGGCGGGAGCGGTTGAGACTCTGCGGCGGCCGCAGGACCAGAGCGGCCAGCCAGGCTCCCAGGAAACCCGGCCCGCCCCCGGACGCCCATTGGCGCGGCTGCCGAAGTCTGACTTCTCATTGGTCTGCGGCTGATGTCACTAAGTATCCAGCCATCCCTCTCCACCGAGAGTCGGGGGAGACACCTGTTCTGTGAGGGACAACTTGTTAAAGGGTCAGTGGTTCTGCCTGCCCTCACTCCCGGAGAAGGAAACCATCCAGCCTGCAGCTGCTCAAAGGAACAAGAATGAGGAAAAGGAATGCGCACTGCATCCCACATTCACGTCCTCTGCTCAGTTGCTGTGCACATATGCAACACACATATATTAAAATCAACAAGTACGCACACCGTGTAAGCAATGCGCTGAAAGCTGTGGGGGACATAGAGAATAGAGAGACTCCTCGGGAAAGGGCAACAGAATCAGTAAGACAAAAGTAACCTACACATAACAATTATACTATGAAAGAGCAGATGCAGTCCTGCTTAGTGAATATATATTAAAATGCTCATTTCAAAAGATATATAACTCAATAGTGGAGTTTTGGAAACATCATTGACAGTCTTGCCTTCCTAATTTATCACTGTCTAAATCCCTTCCTTCTTCGTCTCCGTAAGCACTTGGTCTACCTACAGGTAGACCCCGTTTCTATAAAGCTGATCTGACGCACACAGGTTGAGTGCAGTGTAGGTGGAGGGTACTGTGCTGGCTATCATAAGTAATAAGAAAGTGAACCTGGGGGTGGATCTGATTCCGCCATCATAAGTGCATGATAGCTGCAAGCTGCTTAATCTCCCTGAATCTCAGTTTGTTTAATGTTAGACGGGAGAGTCCTGGTCTAATGACGTTGACGTGGAGATTAAATGAGATAATACAAGCAGATCACTTTGCACATGACTGGCACACCGAAGCCCTCACTAAATGCAGCAAGGTACCACTCTTTTCTTTTCCTTAAAAAAAAATTTTTTTTGAGACACTCTTACTCTGTTGCCCAAACTGGAGTGCTGTGACCTCAGTCTAGCTCACAGCAACCTCAAAGTTCTGGATTCAAATGATCCTCTTGCTTCAGCCTCCTAATTAGCTGGGACTATAGGTGCCACCCACAATGCCTTTTTGCATTTTTCTTTTTATTTTGAAACAGAATCTCATTCTGTCACCCTGGGCAGAGTCCATGGCATCAGCCTAGTTCACAGTAACCTCAATTTCTTGGGCTCATGCAATCTGCTTGCTTCAGTCTCCCAGTTAGCTGGGGCCGCAGGTGCCTGCCACAATGCCCAACTAGCTTTTTCTGTTTTTAGTAGAGACAGAGGTCTGGCTCTTGCTCAGTCTGGTCTTGAACTCTTGAGCCCAAGCAATCCACCCAGCCTCCCAGAGTTCTAGGATTATAGGCATGAGCCACTACGCCCAGCCCTAGGTACTTTATTTTAACAGAATTTATTTATTTAGAGACAGAGTCTCACTTTGTTGCCCCTGGTAGAGTACTGGGGCGTCATAGGTAGGGTGACCAGACGTCCCGCTTTTGAACAATTTGTCCCACGGCGTTTTAAAAAGTCCCGATTTTCGGGGTTTGGGAGGGATCACTTTTGAGGTTTGTCTTATAGGGGTACAGGTGAATCTTTCTAAGAGTAGAATGTGAACGTTTTAAAGCAATAACTGAGAAAATGACATGAAGGCTGTGTTGAGAAGTTTGTTGGAAGTATTTCAGAATGCATGTGAAAACCCCACACTGTACCCCAGAAGAGTATCAATGTACATAGTTAACATTCAATAAAAAAAAAAAAGAAAAAAAAAAAAGCACAAGGAGAAAATTACCTTTTTTCCTGAGTTATATTTAGATGACTAGTCATTTCCATCTATGTAGAGGCGCATGTTTCTCAATGTGATTTTGTGAACTTGCCTACATAGGGTGGTACATGTGTTTAGGGGTGGGGTTTCTTAAAATGCGGATTTCTGTTCTCTACTCCAGACCAACTCCATTAGTCTCTGTGGGATTGGGACTGGGAATGTACATTTTAAGAAGTGTCCCAGGTGATTGTTTTGCACATTTATATTTGATAATACAAAAGCAATTATGTAAAACAAACTATAAGCAATTCTCTCTTAAGAAAATTCAAACTTGGGCAATGCCTATAGTTTAAAAGGGTAGGGCGCCAGCCCCATATGCCAGAGGTGGCGGGTTCAAACCCAGCCCCAGCCAAAAGAAAACTGCAAAAAAAAAAACAAAAACTCAAACTTACAAACTAGGTTATTTCAATTTTAGAGATTAATAATGAAATATTATTCACATAGCAAAAGAATTTTCCCTAGGTTTTTTTTAAATAGCAAGCTGATACATTGTGTTAAACATGTAAATCATTTTGTCAAATATATTCTACATACAACTTTTTGATACATCTGTTATTTGAAGAGAAGAAGACCAAAAACAAGGTCTCTAATAATGATGCCTTTATTGTACTTAACACTGTGTCAGGCTTGTTTAAAAATATATGTTATTTATTTAATCCTTATGACAGTCCTATGAGATAAGTGGTATTATTGTCCCCATTTTAAAGACGAGGAGACTGAGGCTGATCATTTGACCAAAGCCATTTGGGTAGCACGTGGCAGAATTGAAGTTTGAATGCAGGTGCTCTGGCTTCAGAGTCAAGCCTATGATTTTTAACTACTATAGTGTTAAACTACTTCTCATCACACAGCAACTAGTAGTAGTTATTGGAAAAGTTAAGTGATAGTAGAGCTGAAAAGATTATTATATGAGCCAGTATGGCATAGCAAAAAGAACACCAGAAATCCTGGGGTTCAATTCTAGCCCTGCCCCTCCCCCGCCCCCGTGAGTCTCTTACCTTCTCTGAGGCTATTTCTCTTATTCATGAAGTAATGGGGGAAAGGGCTATATCAATGCATGGCTTTCATGTATGTTTTTGAATAAAAATTGTGGCATACAGTTATACATTTTATAAATGAGATTGTAAAGAGGGCTTTGGTGATACTTGAGTTATCTCAGGCCTATATGTTCTCAGAAGGGTTTATCATGATTACTTGTTTACCCATTTGGTGATAAGGTAGTTCAGGGTGATTTTACAGGGTTCTTTCTTTTATTGCTCTTTCCACAACTTACATAGGTCTCATGTATGGCCCTTTCTCCATCTTCACATGTAAAAGTCGTTGAACTTTTACATATACCATTATGGGTCAATATGCCCTATTTATGAGTCTGAGATGTGTTTACTTATTTTCTAAAATATTATGTGTTCATTTCCTGAAGAAAATAGAAAATTCTTTATCTAAAAACATCTTATTGTCTCTCATCTTCTTATGTGTCCCTAATATTAAAAATATATATCCTTGATTAGTTTTTCACCAGAAAGAAGGAATCATTTCAAGTGGAATCTTTTGGTCAAGGCTTTTATTGAATCTTAATAATTCTGCAATTGTGATGACTGGGTCAGAGTTCATCTGGGCCGTATTCTTTCTAAGCGGGTTAACAAGTGTGTCTGCTTGTCAAGTCATGGCTATAATTGACTTTGGCTTTGAGGTTTTCCTTCATAATAAACAATGGGCCCTGATCCAAAAAGGCTTGTGGTTTATGCTCACATACTGATGACTAAATGATGCAAGTGATTTCCCCTCATACTCATTCTGTTACCCTGGAGGTTGGTTTAAACTTTTGGAATGAATCATATTAGAAGAACATCTATGATTAAGAATTTGACTGGTGGACTTCCCATTGCAGCTGACATTTTGACGACTTCACTCTGACCTGAATGCTAGAGAAGTGTAGAAGACATAGGTTAGAGCTTTGTCAGAAAGTCCTACTAACACTGAATCTCTCTCACAAACAGCACATTTCAAAAATGCCCTTTTAGAAAATTGCAGAGGGAATCTTTATTCTCGTTACTGGTCTATACAAAGTTCCTCTGGGTGGAAACCCTGAAGGTGGCCTAGTCTGTTGGATTTCTGTCATTTTTCTGTGGCACAGTTGCTGGAAAAGACTCCCTTTATACAAATAATCTTGAGAAATAGTTTTTTCTTGTTTCTTCCCCCCTACTAAGGGTAAAAATTAATCAGCACAAGTATCACCTAATCAGAATTTGTTGACTGAGGAAGACATTTGCTTAAGCTTTTTAAATTTGATTTATGAAATCATGTTAACTATTAACAAATACACAGTTACTGAAGCTAAGCAAAATAACACAAAAAACCTTTCAGCCCTTCTCTGATTTATTTAATGGTTGGAAGCAGTAACTATGTTGATATCTAAGCAGCTCTTCTTTTCTTGGTAACTCTAGTAATCAAGTTGACATATATAGTCAAGTGAAAAATGTTTACTGTTCTCCAAATGAGTTAATCAAACTGAAAAACACAAGCTTCACATTAGCTTTATGTAAGTTTAGGTTTTAAACTGATACTTAGAAACATGGAAGTGTGGGCCATAAATCAGTAAAATAAATAGTCTGGATAAAACTGACTTCATTAAATTAGATACTTTACTAGTTCTCCAGTGAGGCTTACTAAATCCCCTTTAACTCCTTGACCACCACAGTGACTACACATTTGGCTGACTGGAAGGTTTCCCTTACTTCCATTTCCTTTGAGTCAGTCTTTTTATAGGGTTTTATTCTGGGCAAGGAAGGTACATCTGCCATGAGGTGGTAAGCTTGAGTTGATTACTTCTTGTCTCTTGAGAAATGAGGTACAGAATTCTGGAATTGGGTAGTAGAGTTCTGGAATTGGGTAGTAGAATTCTGGAATTGGGTAGTAGAGTTCAAGTTCTGGGTAGTAGATATGTTTTGTTGAATCAGTGGAATATATTTTTTGTACATTATTTATTTATCTATTTATTTGCATTTTTCCTAAGTTGCTACCATGACTTCATGTGGTTCGTGTGGTTTGGTTTGTTCTACTCTTCCTTGTGGAAGCATCCAACAGAATCTATGTTAAAATCAGTGTACAAATTCCATTTCTTCAAACAGGCCAAAAAGAAATTCATTTTTGTGGCCATCCACAACGTAAACAGACACTTAGAAGGTATACTCGTTACTGTTGTTTGTTTTCTATTGGCTTTTTTTTTTTGAGACAGAGACTCAAGCTGTCCCCCTGGGTAGAGTGCCGTGGCATTACAGCTCACAGCAACCTCCAACTCCTGGGCTCAAGCAAGTCTCCTGTCTCCGCCTCCCAAGTAGCTGGGACCACAGGCGCCTGCCACAACGCCCAGCTATTTTTTTTTTTTTTTTTGGTTGCAGCTGTCATTGTTGTTTGGTGAGTCTGGGCTGGGGATTCGAACCCGCCACCTTAGGTGTACGTGGCTGGCGCCTTAGCCGGTTGAGCTATAGGCGCCGAGCCTTCTATTGGCTTTTGAAAGCAAGTTTTTGGACCAGCTTTTAGGTGTTTTCAAGTCCATTAGAATTTTATCTTTGAGAATATGTCATTTTACTTGCTTGACATTGTTGATTTATTTTTATAGTAGTTTGCTATGCCAAGAACAAATTAAGCTATCCCCCAAGGAAGAAATCTCCTGTTCTATTCCTAACTTTGCTAGAGATTGCCTCATCATTGCTGCTCCTCATTATCTTCATAAAGTGGCAACTAAAGAAATCCATTTAAAATGTCCTAGATAGTCTTGAATTGAATTTTTAAAATATTTCTCATATGTGGATTTTCAAGCTTTTTCAAAGAGTAACTGCTGGAAATATATTCAAAGATAAAAATTGCTAAAAAGAAAGAGCAGCTGCAAGATATAAAGGTCTAATTCCCTCACCATGTCCCTACAAAACACTGGTGATCCGTAGGCTAGATAGAGATGTTCAGCATGCTAAAACTGAGTAATCTTTTTTGAAGAACTCTGTCAGCAAACAACATGCAGTTCTTATTAAAGGTTTTGAACTGTGCTGTAAGAATGTTTGTTTTGAGGACAGGATGAATTGGAATGAGAGAATTTCTCCTGGGGTCACACTTCATGCCTATACTCAAGAATCAAAGACAACTCTTTAAAGCAGGGTTCCTCAAACTTTTTAAACAGGGGGCCAGTTCATTGTCCCTCAGACCATTGGAGGGCCCGACTGCGGGCCCCGGGACAAGTTGGCTGCTAAGCAGGACAGGCAGCAGCAGCAAAAACACCCAGCAGGCTGGATAAATGTCCTAGGCGGGCTGCATGTGGCCTGCAGGCCATAGTTTGAGGACGCCTGCTTTAAAGAATAGGCCTTGGAGTGCAACCTCAAACTTTATTCCTTCACCAAATCTTCACAGCATTATGCAGGGCCAACTTTTCCAAACAAGGGAAGTATTTTCCCACAATTAGGGGACAGTGAATTTATTAAGAAGCAAAGTTCAAGGCTGGCTGCAGTGGCTCACACCTGTAATCCTAGCACTCACTCTGGGAGGTCCAAGCAGGTGGATTGCTTGAGCTCAGAAGCAAGACCCTGTAACTGGGGCTGCAGGCCCTGTGCCACTACACTTGGCTAATTTTTTAAATTTTTATAGAGATGGGCTCTTGTGATTTTGCCCAGGCTAGTCTTTAACTTCTGGATTCAAGTGATCCTCTCAAGTCATCTTCCCAAAGTGCTGGGATTACAGTCATGAGCCACGTGCTTGCCCACTTAAGACATTTTATAATAATTTGATGTATTTATTGACTCTAATAAAAATCTGGATTTATATTTTGTAGTCTTTTAATTTTATTTTTCTAGAAATAAAATATTTGTCTGAAAGGGATTGAAAATTGGAAAACAAAGATTGGCCCTATCCCACAGAGGTGGTTTGAGAAGCACTGCCTTAGGCAGGGTCCTGGGCACTATCCAAGGTGCCTCCTTTTCGTCTCAGGAAGGCAGGTGCAAAAGCCTCGTTCTTTTTAAAAAATGATTTTTTAAAAAATACTTAATTTTGGTAGAATATATATAAGATAAATTTATTAACTTAACCATTTTTAAGTGTATAGTACAGTAACATTAATTACATTCACATTGTTGTATGGGACCAATCTCTAGAACTTTTCATCTTACAAGACTAAAAATTTACATCCATTAAACAGCTCTCCATTCCCCTCTTCACCCAGTCCCTTGAAATTACCATTCTACTTTTTTATCTCTATGAATTTGACCACTCTTAATACCTAATATAAGTGGAATATTTATTCTGCTATTTATTTATTCAACTATCATTCTGTAGGTTGTCTTTTACTCTATTGATTGTGCCCTGATACACAGTTTAATTTTGATGTAGTCAATTTTACTTAGTTTTTTCTTTTGTTATCTGTGCTTTTATTGCCACATTCAAGAAATCATTGCTAAATCTAATGTCATAAAGCTTTTTCCCTATGGTTAGGTATTTGATCCATTTTGAGAAATTTTTGCATAAAGTGTAAGGTAAGAGTCTAACTTCATTCATTGCTTTGCCAACATCATGTGTTGATAGGAGCCTAGTTCTTTCACTCAATTACTCCTGAACTAGCCAACTGAATGAAGAACAAGAATAAATAAGCATTGGGAAATTTTCTGGGGAAATTTGGATACTGATTTGTCCCTTAATTTTGGCAAGTTGAGGAAGGCAACTATGGCAATTTGAAAGCTAGATGTCATGATTTAATATTGCAAAAACATAATATGGCCATTTTGATGGCAACATTGTGACTAGTTCAAAAGTGGAAATTAAAATAAATGTCATGTATTTTTGCAAAAAAGATTATGGTATTTAGATGTTACACCTTCTAGACAACTTGATATTTCCTAAACTTAAATTCTTGGCAGGGACAAAGGAAATTGTTGTGGTGTGGTAATTGGAATTGACAGCCTGATAAACCTGTACTCAATGAATTCACTGAGTTCAATGCTAGATGAGAAAAAGAAAAGATGCCTCTTTTGAAAAACTTAGGTTTGTCTTTTTTTTCTTTTGTCTTGGCTGCTAGGAAATTCAAGGCTAAATTATGTGCTCAGTGACATACCCTTTCCTTCCTTGATTCTTATCTTCTATTCATTTGTTTTGTTTTGATTTTCTTTACAAAGGAACTTTACTAAGGTAAAAACGATGTACGTCCAATAAAATGCATCCATTTCACATTTTGACAAATGTGTATACCTGAGTACTTACCACGTGAGTCAAGATTATAGAGCATGTCTGTCCCCCCAGGACATTCCCTTATGCCTCTTCACAATCATTGCTTTCTTTCTTCCTGTTGTTAAATAGTTCCATTGATTCTGTGCTCTTTAATGTTAGCCACCAATCTGCTACTGATACTTTTGCATAGATGGAATATAAAAAAGTAACCCCTTGAATGAAATAGCCTTTTTAAATTCTATCACTGATTTTTTTTCCTGTGATCTGCCATTGAATTTCATTTTATATTTAAAAAAGGAGCATTGCCGTTTCTAAATACTTAAATCTCATTGCAACTAACGTTGATGAGCTAGTGTTGTGTGGAACATTGCTAGATATCTTTGGAAGACCATGTTCCTTTTTTTTCCTCTTAGAAATTAAATATCTAATTCAAAGGATTTTTTTTAAACCAGATAAATTTGTTTGTATATGGTTAACATCTGAAATATGTAACAAATGTTGATTGCCAGTGGTCTGCTTTCAGCAACTCAAAAGTCCTATGAAAATCTGTAGCTGCATTTTGAAATGTTAGTGCTCTGACCTATATGTAGATGTCATAACTGTTCCTTAAATTGACACCAAGAAGTTTAATGAAGCAGACTGTGTATGGGAACAGCTTGGGCTCTAGGTGGATGTATGAGGTAACAAGAATGAGGAAAAACAAAAATGTTGACTAACTTATGCATGAGGTATTCTAGGACATAACTTCTTCCGCAGGATAATAGGTAATTTGAAGTTTTAACTCTGTTTTTGCTTGCCATATAGAAGGAGTTCTTAACATTCTGGAATTACCTTTCCACAATGAATTAAACTCTAAATGAAGATATAAGCCAAAATATATCATGTAATCTTCAGATATTATGCTATAATGTTTCCTTATAATATGATACAGCTATTTAAAAAAAATTCAGCGGTAATGTGACAAAAGGGCATACATTATAACCATTTGACATTTTCTTGCAATTATTTCCTGTGTGGATGGTATAAAAAGGAATGTCATTAAACCAGAGTATTTTCAAAACATGGAAAATCCTCATGCAAAGATTGTTTAATGTCCTATGTGGTAATATTCCAGCAATGATACTGTATGTGATACTGCAGTATCACAGCCACATACATGATATATCCTAAAATACTTGACATTTCCATGCATTGGCCTGAGTGTGAGGGTGTAGAGGGGTATTCATTTGTTTGTTTTGCTTTCTATTTTTGCTGGCTCAAATTCATTAGATAGGAAAACTACTAACTCAAATTCTGTTTATGTGCACAAAGGTCACATGCATTTGGACTAGTTAAGTCTAGGAACAACCCAGAGTGCTATAAATAAAGATCATGTAGATTCTTACTTGTTGATAGTTTGTCCTTGCAAATGGTTCCAGTTACCCTGAATTTTAGGTAAAGGGTGATTATGATGTGTGAGGGCCCACTGAATTTGATGTGTCTTCATTTTATTTAAGGAAAGGCTGGTGTATATAGCATGCCACAGAAGGAAAACCTTTAGAAGACTCTTTGGCTCTTTTCCTGAACATAATTACATTTCCATTATCCTTTTCTCTGCCAGAAGTTTAATGATTTACATTGAATAATTGAGGTGTAATTGGTTCTCCACATTTGCTCCCATTTGGTAAAAAAAGCAAAGTCTAATATAATAAATACTTGCTGACTAAACTTTTCCTCCTTGTCTTTAACTTTTGTTTTAGGACTCAGCCCAAAACCATGTTTGCCCCAGTTGAATCTGATGATGAAGAAACAAAGAATGAGCCACAATGGAAAAAACGTAAAATTTGAAGAATCTCATTTGAGAGCTGTTCGTGTGAGGGGGAGTGATACAGGATAGGATTTTTTGTAATGCTTATTGAATAAATAATACATTTTTATGAACAGGTTTGTCCTTTGCATTATTGAACCATTGAAAAGATTGGTAGGTACCCTTCATTAAAATTGTGCTTACATTTTCTTTTCTTTTTTTTTTTTATTGAATGGTAACTATATACATTAATGCACTTCTGGGGTACAGTGTGGGATTTTCACACACAATCTGAAACATTGGTTAACATAGCCTTCGTGTCATTTTCTTAGTTATTATTTTAAAACATTCACATTCTGCTCTTAGAAAGATTCACTTGTACCCTTGTAAGATAAACCTCAGAAGTGATCCCTCCAATCTCCCTCCCTCCACCCATTCCCCTCTCCCCTATCCCTCCCCCCCTTCCCGTATTCTTAGGCTGTTATTAGGTTATAGCTTACATACAAAAGGTATAAATTAGTTTCATAAAAAAAGATGGTTAGATGACAGGAAGTAGGTGGCAATGCCTTAACCGTATGCGTGTTGTCAGGCCCGAGGGCCTTTTCCATCCTTGTCAAGGGGAGTGCTAACCTTCTCTCCTTTCATACAACACAGGACTACATATTTCTGTGAAATGGGTACACTAAACGATTCCATCAAGTGGCAATGTAGATTAATGGTTGTTATGACTAAGAGTGGGGCTGGGAGGGGGAATTGGTGGAAGGTTCCTATTTAGGGCTATGAAAAATGTTCTAAAATGTTCGAACCCGACTCAGGCCTGCTAAAACAACAATGACAACTGCAACAACAACAGAAAAAATAGCCAGGCATTGTGGCAGACACCTGTAGTCCAAGTTGGGAGGCTAAGGCAAGAGAATCGCTTAAGCCCAGGAGTCTGAGGTTGCTGTGAGCTGTGACGCCATGGCACTCTACCCAGGGCCACAGTTTGAGAGTCTGTCTCCAAAAAAAAAACTGATGAAAAATAATCCTAAAAAGAAGAGCAAAAATGGTACCTGAAGGTGCAGAGTGATAATCAGCTGGTCTTGAGACTGCTAGAAGTTCTTATATTCAGGCAAAGAAAACTGTTAGATAGATCCCAAATCAACGTGTTGGATAAATGGAGAGAGGTTATAGAGGCTGTGAGAAGTACTGAGTCACTACTGGCACGTGCCTGAACAGGTTTGACTGGGTAAATCCTGGGGCTTGCTTGGAAAGAAAAGCTCTTCTACAAAGAAGGACTCCCGTTTACTTTCTTAGCCCTGCCTTAAGGAATGTTCATTTTGTCAGAGGTTAAAATTATGGGATGGATTAGTTGTCTTGCGAATGTGCTCTTTCTGGAATAAATATGAGTGTATCCTTATGAATATATTCTTAAATCTATTGATAATCATTAAATTTTAAACTGAGTTCAGAATTTCCCTATATGGTCAACAGTACAGGTCATAAATATGAATATATGCTGATGAAAATATGACTGTATAATTGATGAATATATTGCTCTTCATTAACTTTTAAACCAGGTCCAAAAATGTCCCAATATGGTCAAGAACATAGCTCATGAATATGAATATAAACCAATGAAAACCTTCATGAATATATTCATGTTCATTAATTTTAAACTGTATTAAAAAGTTTTCCCAGTAGAGCAGAAGAGAATATATTCATGAATATATTCATAAGGAGGATATATTCATGAATATAATTATTATAAAGAATATATTCACATTTATTGAGTATATTCAAGGGGAATATATTTACAAGGAGACTAAACCACTCTATAACTCTTCACTTTTTACAAATTTAATAGTTCTTAAAATGCTGCTATGAAGCAAAGTGGAAATTAGTCTACTAAAACTTGACTGAAAACTTCAAAAAGTAAAAAAGTATAAATGTGGTATATTCAGCAAATTGATCTATTTATGAATTGGCCCCTAGTGAGTAATTCTTAGCAAATTGATTTAGAACCCTCTCTCTGAGCGTGAAATGAACCATTATTTATTATAGCATCTGGTCTGGGAAAACCAAGGCAAAAAAGGGGGATATGGAAAACAGCTGGGCTAGTCTGAGTACACAGAAAAGACAGATTAATAACACTAAAGATACAATGGTAACTGTTGAAAGAGAAGCCTTTAAGCCCCTATATGATGTTCAAGGAGCAGAGTGCTCAGGTTAGTGAAACTGGTATGCCAGGCAATGAGTGTAGCCATTTTTATTTCAAGTTCTTGAGTGTTGGATTCTCATTCACAAGACTGTATGGTTAAGGGAAGCGAGGTTTCTGGGACTAGATGACTTATGTTTGAAAACAGGCTCCATTTAGTGGACCTCCATTGAGTCTTTTATTTATTTTTATTTATTTATTTTTTATTGAGACAGAGTCTTATTCTATCGCTCTCAGTAGAGTGCTGTGGTGTCATAGCTCACAAATTCTTGGGCTCAATTGCTTCTTTTGTTTCAGCCTTCCTAGTAGCTGGGACTATAGGTGCCCGCCACAATGCCTGGCTTTTTTTTTTTTTTTTTTTCCAGTTTTTGGCCAGGGTTGGGTTTGAACCCACCACCCTTGGCATATGGGGCCAGTGCCCCACTCCATGAGCCACAGGCGCTGCCCTGGCTTTTTGTTTGTTTGTTTGTTTGTTTGTTTGTTTTAGCAGGCCTGGGCTGGGTTCGAACCTACCAGCCCTGGTACATGTGGCCGGCACCCTAACCACTGAGATATGGGTGCCCAGCCTGAATCATTTAAATTGAGGGATAATTTACATGTAAAATCCACAAGTCTTAAAAGTGTATAGATTGGCTTGGTGCCTGTGGCTCAAGTGGCTAAGGCACCAGCCACATACACCTAAGGTGGCGGGTTCGAATCCAGCCCAGGCCCTCCAAACAACGATGGCTGCAACCAAAAAAAAAAAAAAAAGTATATAGATTAATTCTTATGTATGTGTGCACCCCTGTAAACACCATCAAGATCAAATGTGGAATACTTCCATCACCCCAACCTAGTCCATACTCACCCTCTAAAAGTAACTACTGTTCTGACTACTGTCCCCATAGATTGTTTTGCCTGTTCTTGGAATTCATATACATGGAATACACAATATTCTAATGTGTATTCCAGGCTTATTTCATTTAATGTGGTATTTCTGAAGTTCATTCGTTGTAGCTGTGTATATCAGTAATATGTTCTTTTTTTTTTATTGCTGTTCATTGTGTGAATATACAACAAAATTTTAATCCATTCTTCTTATTTTAGGTTTTTTCCAGTTTTTTGAGACAGAGTCTTACTTTGTTGCATTCGGTAGAGTGCTGTGGAACTCACAGCAACCTCAAACTCCTGGGCTCAAGCGATCCTCTTGTCTCAGTCTCTCAAGTAGCTGGGACTACAGGCACTGCCACAATGCCTGGCCGTTTTTATAGACAGGGTCTTGCTTCTGAGCTCAAATAACCCACCTAGCCAGATTTTTTGGCTATTAAGAATGTCTTTTATTTACATTCTGAATACATACACTAATTTTTTTTTTTGAGACAGAGTCTTATCACGTCTTCCTCAGTAGAGTGATGTGGTGTCACAGCTCATAGCAACCTCCAACTCTTTTTTTTTTGAGACAGAGTCTCAAGCTGTCCTCCTGGGTAGAGTGCGGTGGCATCACAGCTCACAGCAACCTCCAACTCCTGGGCTCAAGCAAGTCTCCTGCCTCCACCTCCCAAGTAGCTGGGGCCACAGGTGCCCACCACAACACCCGGCTGTTTTTTGGTTGCAGCCATCATTGTTGTTTGGCGGGCCCAGGCTGGTTTTGAACCTGCCACCTTAGGTGTATGTGGCTGGCGCCTTAGCCACTTGAGCCACAGGCTCTGAGCTGCAACCTCCAACTCTTAAGTGATTCTCTTGCCTCAGCCTCCCAAGTAGCTGGGACTATAGGCACCTGCCACAACACCCGGCTATTTTTTGGTTGCAGTTGTTTAGCTGGCCCAGGTCGGGTTTGAACCTGCCACTCTCAGTGTGGCTGGCACCATAACCACTGTGCTATGGGTGCCGAGCCAAACTAATTTCTTAAACTCTTTTTCAATGATAGAAGTATTAGTTATTGTGTATTAAATACCTACTAGATATTAAACAGCATATCTGCTCCGGTTAAAGGCAAATATGATTTAAAAAAAGGGGGGAAGTTTTAGAAACAAAATGCAAAGTAAATGAATAATGACTATTTATATTTAATCCAAAATATGTTAATGGATTTTAGTTTAGATAAGGCATGGAGAAGTCGGGATGGGGCCAGTTTAGAATGGGTTTTACCATGTTAGGTGCTTAGCAAACCTTTCCATTTAACATTCACAGCAAAGTTGAGAGTTGGGTGCCAGTTATATAAGATAGCAAACACATGTGTGGGGTACATAGAAGGCATGTCTCTTTCTTTTGCTGTAGGATAATTTAATATATTTTCAAACTTGGAAGTGATGATACTCTGCAGTTTACTCTTTTGTTGATTAGGTATTATTTGGGGGCTGAGCAGTTAGTGTAGTTACCATCTGCAAAATGATGAAGGTTTAATTTTACTCAAAATAGAGGGAAACGGGGAAGTTACGTGGCTTGCTTTGTAAGTTTCTCACTTCATCTTGTTTTGGTAGTGCAGAAAGAAATGTTCAGTCTTCAGTTTGCTACCCAGAGATCTCATCAAGAATCAAGCATTCCTCATGACTTGCGTCCATCTTGAGCTAATGGGAGTTCTAGACAGCTTGAAAAATGCTCACCTGGGGGCTTCCTGCCGGGAGCAATCCAAAGCCCATTTACTTTAAAATTAAACAAAAGGGCAAAACATATTATAGGCACATCCTTCGGAGAAAAACCAAGGTTCAAGTATTACTAAAATCTCTTAATATTTTAGGGATACTCAGAAATAACCATCAACTTCATGTATATATCTGAGCAAAAAATTAACCATTAAATGTCAGTGGATGCTGAGAGGGCCAGATCATGTGAATACTTTGGTTATATGGTGTTTTATGTGTGATACTAATTTTCTGAAGTTTAAGAATTCGATAAAATGCTTAACTCCTTCATTAGCTTTACCATTAAACTGGGAACTTCTCAAGCTTCTTAATACCTGTATATGACTTATTTTCTGGTGTGATATAGCATCTAGTATAATTTATTGTACATAGACGATGCTTAATATATTTTTAATGAATAAATATGTGAAATATCTTTCATTTTATAGATGATTATAATATTTGCAAGAGATTTTAGCTGAAATACTAAGTCATTGGAACATAGATTTTTCTTTTTCTTTTCTTTCCTTTTTTTTCTTTGAGACAGAGTTTCAAGCTGTCACCCTGGGTAAGAGTGCTGTGGTGTCATAGCTCACAGCAACCTCAAACTGTTGGGCTTAAGCAATTCTCTTGCCTTAACCTCCCAAGTAGCAGGGACTACAGGCGCCTGCCACAATGCCTGGCTATTTTTGTTGTTGTTGCAGTTGTCATTGTTGATTTTAGCTGGCCCGGGCTGGGTTTGAACCTGCCAGCCAGAGTGCATGTGGGGCCGCCCTACCCACTGAGCTATGGGTGCTGCCAAAGAACATACATGTTTCTATAATATTTCTATATTCTCCATATTTGTGTTTCTATTTTGCCCATTAGTTAAAGGGTATGGATTTTAAGCCTTGTCTCTTCTCTGTGGCCTTCTTTACTATAAAATGGAGGGGAAATGTTTAGTGACTTGGAAAGTTTAAAAGAAATTTTGAATTGTTATACTTGAAGTGAATGTTGGATCTGAAAGGGCCTTGAGAGACCACTTTTCAATCCCCCCTTTTTTAACTAGTGAAAAACTTGGAGTTCTCATTACTTCACTATAACTCAAGCCATGCTGTTTTGCAGTTGCTCATTTAATTCTAGGCATTTCTAGCTAGACTTAAAGCTCAGTGGGAATAGGGATCACATTTGTCTTGTTGAATGCTATATTTCTAGTCCTGAGCATAGTGCTTGAAAGAGAATAGATGTTCTGTTAATAGTTCAGTTATGAATAAATAAATGAATGAATCAAGACTAGTAAAGAGGCTTGCTAAAAATCACACGGCTATTTAGTGGGCAAGCCCACAGTTGCTGAATCCCAGTTAGGTACACTACAAGTTAGAGCTTTATAATCTACTCCACCCTTCTGAAGAGTCAGGGGAAATGATTTATTTCCTTAAGTGCTTGTCAGACTCTGCAACTTAACACATTTCTACACGTGTAAGGTAGGAAGACAGCTGGCCTAGGGAACACTAGGAGGACGTGCTGCTCTCATTGCTGCCTGGGGTCCTTTTCAAAAGAAATGTGTCTGCTTTTCAAAGAAGTCGAACTTCAAGTCTTTAGAAAAGAAATTGCACCCAGTTGCAGTCTAATTTTTAATCTTATTTTTAAGTTTAGTATTTCGGAAATCATAAAAGCGCCTCAGCAATCAAAACCCAGCTTATGGTTCAGAACCTCAACATGAGAGACTCAGGAAGAGAGACCAGTCTCTCCTGGTGTGTCAGGATAAAAAAAAAAGAAAGGTACCTGTAAAACGTCAAGGACTATTGGTACTGGACACTATGAGTCCAGATAGTACCTTCCAGAGTCTTCACGATCCTTTCTGCTTCATCCTTATTAGGCTTTTAGTCTACGGTTGTAGTGTAAACCCATGGACAGTGGTCATGAGTGTCTTTTCCTGTAGGTTCTGGGGATTTACCTATATTCAGCTTTTGATTGCATGGGTAATTGCTTCAGTTAGCATGAGTTTAGGTATTTGCTGTGAAATCAGAATTTAAACAACATTTGAGAGAATGAGGAAGAGAAAAGAGTGGAAAGAAACAAGCTGTCATGTCAGTGTGTGGCTTGTTATATGCGGTTCTCTTAAAATGTGTATATTTTTGTATTTTTATTTTATGTGAAATATGTTCGTGTTTTGCTTGATATTTGTTACTTAGTTAGACAGCAGAAAAATACATGAGAATGGGAATGCTCTCATCCCTTTGACACATGCCACTTTAACACAGGATTTGTGCTGTTATGTGCAGGGGTGGCTTTTCTACTTACAGAGCATCATGGAGATGAGTTGGAAGAGGGGGCTTCCAGCGGGGTAATGCTTTGTCGTTGGTTTTTGTTTATTTCTTTTTAGACTCCACATTCCTGAAAGATTTGTCTTAGCAGTCACCTTTTTAAAAGAAATATTTCATTAATGATATGTGGGTCTCTTGTCTTAGTGAATTGTGAACAATAATGGCTACGGTTCTTGAGACTTGGCTTTCATTGATTTGGATATTGTTGATATACTGAATACACTAAGCTTAACAGATGCCTTTCTTACCCTTGCGGATCGTAACCAAAGGTGCTCTGGAGCACCATGTAGTAGAGCGTCCTTGAGTTAGCCAAAATTATACTTATTTTGAGGCCGGCAAATTTGTATAGTATGGGTGACTTAGAAAGGAATACAGTTTGAATTGAACAAACATACTGATTGTTGGGTATTACATGTGCCTGCTATGCTGAATTTTATGTTTCTCAGGATTCTCTTTCTTGCTTGGAATACTCTCACTCTCTCTGCCCTGGTCTATATAACTCAGTTATTTTTACGTTTCTGCTCTGGACTCATCTGTCCTTTGTCCAGGAAGCTCTCCTTGACTCTTTGGGGTCTGGGTTAGCTACCCCTTCTCTGTGCTCCTCAGCAGCCTGCACTTCCCCATCATAATCCACAACATCCTTATTAATTTGTTGAGATTTTGTGCCCTTAGACTATGAGCTCTGTAAGGACAGGGAATGTGTCTCTTAGGGTAATACTGAACCTTCTGTGCCTTAGTATAGTGTTTGCTGTATAGTAGTCCTAATAAATATTTTTGAAATGAATTAATGATTTTATCATTTTTTCTCCTATATGTTTTACATTTTATAGGCTGGATTGTGCCCCCCTCCCTCTATATTCATTAAAATCCCAACCCTCTGAATGTAAGTGTGTTGTATTTTAAAATACGTTCTTTAAAGAGGTAATTAATTAAAATCAGGTCTTTAGGCTGTGCCCTAATCCTTTATGACTGGTGTCCTTACAGAAATGAAAATTTGGCCGGAGACATGTGCATGCACAGGGGGGAGACCACGAGACACTAGGGAAGTCAGCTACCTCGGAGAGCAGGCTTAGGAAGGCCCAACTCTGCTGACACCTTGATTTCAGACTTCTCACATCCAGAACTGTGAGGAGGTAATTTTCTGTTGTTCAAGGCACCCAGTCTGAGGTGTTTTGTTGGCATCCCTAGCAAATTGATATAAGCGTATTACTAAGTTTCTGGATGGACAGACTTATGCATGTAGTGTTTCATTTTCTGAGATGTCAAGAAGAGATTTCGTTCAAGATGGCAATTATATAATACACTTTTATGTCGGTTGATTAATGGAATTGTGGAAAGGCCTGTAACAAATGTCATCTGTTTCTGTCCCCTCATTTCTGTTTCCCAGAAAAGTTCAGGCTATTTAGGCTCGACCTTTATAACTTAACATGCTATTCTAACCTGTTTTTCTTAACTCGTATCTTGCTACTTCCCTCAGCCTACTCTGTTGACAAGCAAATGAAATTTTTGGTGTTCTGTAACATCCTAAGCTTCTCACCTTCTTGCCTTCACTCACTCTTCTTTTTGAGCTTCCCACTCTTTGTAGCCTAATCATAACCGCTTAGTCTGCAAGTGTCTTTCAGGCCTTGTTACGCATTGGAAACTGGGCTGGGAGCTAAAAGTGTAATGATTAACAAAGCCATAAGCGTTATGCTCAAGAAGCTACCGCTGTAGCGGCAATGGACATTTAAGTAGGGTGACATAGAGTTTCTGGGGAACAAATGTGGAGGCACCTAACTAAGCCTGGGGAGAGCAGCAGAAGTGACTCTTATTCAGTGATCCTCCAGTGGGGTCAGGGATGTCTGGAGACATTTTTGGTTGTCACAACTTGGAGGTGGGTAGGTGCGACTGGCATGTCATGGGTAGGGACAGTGCTCAGCACAGTTTCCCACAACAAAGAATGATCTGACTCACAGTGGGAATAGTCTTGAGGTTGAGAAACCCTTTTATAAACCACATTGTAAAGACTGAGTAAAAAGATCTTTAATCAAGCAAAAAATGGCAGCATTTGCAAAGATCTGTAGTTGAGATACCATAGTTCAGCAAACTGGAATCAGTTTAATGCATTTGGAGCTCAGTGTTTCAGTGGGAAAGAATTAGCTCAAGAGGTAATACTGGCAGGGCCCAGATCCAGAGGCCTCAGAAGCCACGTTGATACATTGGGATGTCTTCTCTAAGCTATTTGGAGCCTTTGCATGGAGAATATTACTGTAGGCAGAACCCCAATCCACCCTAATGTAAATCTGTTGACATGTAAACAGTTGATGTGCTCCAGCACCTTGAACCTGGTAACTACCCTGAGATCACCAGCAGACACCCATGGGGAAGCAGGATGGCTGTGAACAACTCTTGTAGCAAGTCTGAACTCCTGGTCACCCATTTTCTAAGGATTATTGATAAGATCTTTGTTAGCTGAGGATAACTGGTATTGAAAGGGCATTTAAATGAACCCATTTAAAGTAGGGATAAAAAATTAATCATAGATAGTGAGGGAACTTGATTGGGAACTTAGTGATCACCCCCAAGTTCAGTGATTCCCTAGAAGGACTCACAAAACTCAAAAAGCTGTTATACTCATAGTTATTGTTTATTACAGTGAAACAAAACAGAAAAGCAGGTATAAGATTCTGTGTATACTCTCCTAGTGGAGTCACACCAGCAATAATTCTCCCAGCAGCAATGGTGACAGAAAGTATTGCCAATCAGGGAAGCTCACCTAAGTTTTGATACCCAAGGTTTTTATTTGTCAGTTATGTAAACATGCAGCACCTGCATGATTGACCTTAACTACTCATTCTCCACCTCCCAGAGGCCAAATGATACAGTGGCTCAAGGTCATAGGCATAGGAAAATGTTCACTGTCAGGCAAGACGTTCCATGAACTCAGAGGTTATCTCTCAGGAGCCTGTCATGGCTATTTCTCCTTTCTGTGAATGTATGAGGTTTAAGTAACTGTAGCCTGCTGAATTAACTCTTTACTACACAAGCTTTTTTTTTTTAAAGGGAGTTACATATTATTTCTGTTTTACTGAGTTTTTTTAACTGTATAAAGTATATAATACAAAAATCAACCATTTAGGCTCAGTGCCTGTGGCTCAAGTGGCTAAGGCGCCAGCCACATACACCTAAGGTGGTGGGTTTGAATCCAGCCCCAGCTGCCAAACAACAGTGACAGCTGCAACAAAAAAATAGCCAGGCGTTGTGGTGGGCGCCTGTAGTCCCAGCTACTTGGGAGGCCAAGGCAGGAGACTCACTTGAGCCCAGGAGTTGGAGGTTGCTGTGAGCTGTGATGCCACGGCACTCTACCCAGACGGATAGCTTGAGGCTCTGTCTCAAAAAAAAAAAAAAGAAAAGAAAAATCAACGATTTAACCAATTTTCCAGGTGTAGAGTTGAGTAGCATTAAGCACATTTGTGTTGTTTTTCACATCATCTATTTTCAGAACTTTTTAATCATTCCCAAACTGACAATGTAATGTGCGTAGGCCAGGGCTGGTGGCTCCTGCCTGTAATCCTGGCATTCTGGGAGGCTGAGGATTGCTTGAGCTCAGGAGTTCAAGACCTGCCTGAACAAGAGCAAGACCCCACTTCCACTAAAAATAGAAAAATTAGCCAGGCGTTGTGGTGGGCACCTGTAGTCCCAGCTACTTGGGAGGCTAAGTCAGGAAGATCTCTTGAGCCCTAGAGTTTGAGGTTGTATAGGCTATGACACCATTGTACTTTACCCAGGGCGGCAAAGTGAGACTTTTTCTCAAGAAAAAACTCCCCAGGTTAACCACTGTTCTATTTTTATCTCTTTGGATTAAACTCTCCCAGGTACCTCATGTAAGTGGAATCATATGGTGTTTGTCTTTCTGTATCTAGCTTATTACAATTAGCTAATGTCGTTGTTTCATCCACGTTGTAGCATGTGTCAGAATTTTATTCCTTTTTTTTTTTTTTTTTGAGACGGAGCCTCAAGCTGTCCCCCTGGGTAGAGCGCCATGGCTTCACTGCTCACAGCAACCTCCAACTCCTGGGCTCAAGCGAGTCTCTTGCCTCTGCCTCCCAAGTAGCTGGGACCACAGGCGCCCGCCACAACGCCTGGCTATTTTTTGGTTGCAGCCATCATTGTTGTTTGGCGGGTCTGGGCTAGGGATTCGAACCCGCCACCTTAGGTGTACGTGGCTGGCACCCTAGCCAGTTGAGCTATAGGGGCCGAGCCTTTATTCCTTTTAAATATTGATACTGCACAGAGTTTAATTTGAAAAAGTAGCTGAAAACCATGAAAAGTTTTTTAAAAATTTAATATTTAAAAAAAATTATGTAATTGAAACTGGGCTAATCCAAAAAAAAAAGTGACTTGAGTGTTCTTTTCGGGGACATAGTTTTTCTGACAAAATTATATAAGAACATGATGCAGGATCCTTTACCGGTTACATTTTCCTCAGCTAGGTCGGGAAGAGAGGGATGTTTTTGCAGAAAAACTCTTTGCTTCTTCAGTTTTCCCAAGGTCCTCTCTTACTTCTTGGAGAGTTAATTTGTTCTCTTTTAAAGTACCTATTGTATCATCTTTGATAATTCTTCATAATTGCTCTCTGATCTAATTGCATCTGGTTCAACTCTGCCAGATATTCATTTGTTAAAATGGCTTTGCATATCATTGAAGGAATTCTCTGGCACTTTTTCCAGCAACTTGTCCTAAAATCTTACATCTTGGGCAGTTTGAAGTTTGAGTTTTCATTCATCCTGCTTTTGTAGTCTGATGTTTGTAGCCTCTAAAAATCAGAGTGTCACCAGTGAGTGAGTCTGCAGAATTAGACACTATGGGAGGGTCCCAATGGGAACCGGTCCACTAACTCACTGGTGAATACTTTCACATATGGCGGCTTTTGCTTCTCTCCACAGTCACATGATTTTAGGGTCATGGTTGAGGAGCATCTGGATTGTGAGGATCCTTGTACTTTTATTTGCAGGCGTAGTTGAGTGTTTGCTCAACAATCCGTCAGAGAATTTAGTTCACGTATTCATTCAGGGCCCAAAGTGAGTAAATATTCCTCATAGAAATCACGCTTCTTTAGGTCATCGTACTTTAAACTCTCAAAAAGTTTGGTGGCACACTGACAGGAGATTAAGGATCTTTGGTTTTAAGCCTTCACAGTTCTTGTTTCTGAAGCAGAGTCAGCTTACACTGTGTTCAAAGTAATCCACCCTTCGTGTTCACAGTCCTGATGTGTTAAATATAAATAGAAAAGGAGACTGCCAAGTTTGTGGGAACCAGGCCTGTGGTAGGTAGGGACATTTCTTTTAAGAAATCAGAAGTTGGTACACCTTTTCCTCACACCTCATGAAACAGCGATGCTTAATATTTAAATATTGAACGGAAATCAGCCCAGTTTGAGGGAAATCAGAATCTCTAGGACTGAGCTAAAAAGCAGGTCCTATATTTTCTAACAAGAACCCTAGGTGATTTTGTTGCAGGAAGACAAGGCCCAACAGAGAGAAAGAGCACCCAAACACCACATTTATAAGAGGAAGGGCTTTATTCATCGGCCTGGAGCTTACGGCATAGAAGATTTCCAAATGGCCACGCTCCCTGACTGGCTTGGTCTTTCCCTTTTTATTGATAGTCAAAAAGTTCCGCCCCACAGGTACCCTTCTCATTGGCCAGTTTGAATCAAGCGGGAGATGCTAGTCCAGCCCCCACAGAACTACAGGATTTCACAGAACTTGGAAATTTCCAGGTTCCAGGAAGTTAAGCCTATAAATTCCCAAG
>CAUYTI010135121.1:0-14892 GCA_963575145.1 Galago senegalensis
GTGGTCCCAGCTACTTGGGAGGCTGAGGCAGGAGACTCGCTTGAGCCCAGGAGTTGGAGGTTGCTGTGAGCGTGATGCCATGGCACTCTACCCAGGGGGATAGCTTGAGGCTCCGTCTCAAAAAAAAAAAAAAAAAAGAAATTCTGAGTTGATATGATAAATATTTCATGAAAGAACTAACATGAATATTATTATAATTAAATTAAAGCATTAATCTAAATATATGCACTTGGTATGCCAAAATAATGCTTCCATACTTATAAACATATATTTTTTTGATCAACCTCAGAATTACTATTTAAGTTAGAGGAAAACAATACAAACAAATGCAGATGAGTCATCTACATAATCAACCGAGTTTGACTAATATAGATAACCTTGAAAATCAAATGTCAGAGATCAGTGGACTTTCAGTTTTGCTTTAGAAAACAGAGCCGGGGTGATTATTTCCTAGCATTTGAATAGAAGTCTTTCTGGCTGTTCCCAGGACTAAGTGATACTAGAACTACTATAAAACATTTATTTTCTAGGTCTAAAAAAGCAATATGCAAATGATCTTTTCAAACCCTGTTCAAAAGCACACTCTTAGCTGCCCATTGAATATATCATACCTATATTTTTGTGAATTGTGCTTTCAATTAGAATATACAATTCATTTTCTAATATTGTAAATTCTGTGGGCCTGTGTATATGTGTGTGAGAGAGTGTTTTTTTAATTGAGATAAAGCTCACATCACATAAAATTCACTACTTAACTATTTCAAACTCTACAATTCAGCAGTTTCTAGTCCACTTACGCTGTTGTGCAACCATCCCCCATCTAATTCCAGAACATCATCATCACCCTGAAAAGAAACCTTACCCATTACAAATGGTTACTCCCCATTTTCTCTCCCATCCAGCTCCTGACTACCATTACTCTATTTGCTATGTCTATGGCTTTGCCTGTTCTTAACATTTTATGTAAATAGAATCATAAATTAATAATATGTCATCTTGGTGTCTGGATTCTTTCACTTAGCAAAGAGTTTTTTTGAGGTTTGTCCACATTGTCACATGCATCACTATTTGATCCCTCTTTATAACTAAATGACATTTATTGCATGGATATACTACAGTTTTATAAAATCGATTTATCGGCTGGCATACATCTGTGTTGTTTCCAGGTTTGGGACATTATGAATAATGCTGCTATGAACATTCCAGTGTACAAATTTTTGTGTAAACATGTTTCTATTCTCTTGGCTGTATACCTGAGAGTACAATTGCTGGGTCATACAGTGATGCTCTGTTTAATGTTTTAAGGAACTGCCAAATTGAATTTCATAACAGCTGTCCCATTTTACACAATACACAATAATGTATTAAAGTTCTGATTTCTCCTTATCCTTCCCAGAAATTATTATTTCCTGTTTTTTTTATTTATAGTGATGCTAGTGTATGTGACATGGTCTGATTTGCATCTGATTAGCTATTTGCTAATAACTAATGATGCTGATCATTCTTTTGTGTGTGTGCTGACCATTTGCATATTCCTTGAAGAAATGTTTATTCAAGTTCTTTGACTTTCTTTTTTAATTTGACTGGTATTATTTTGTATTTGTTGTAATGTTCTGGGTGGTGTGTGTGTGTGTGTGTGCATGCACACGTTTGCTTGCTGCCTGTATAGCTCCCAGTATAATTCTTTTTTGGTATATATTTTGCTAGCACTTTCCATATGGTGCTCAGAGTTTTTGTTATGTCATGTCCTGTGCTAAATTATAGGTCACTTTAGGGCAGAAAATGCATATTTTCACTTTTGCACATCTTTCAACTTTACTACACAGCTAAAATAATAGAACTACAATAAACATTGGGATTAAGTTAATCAGAGCTATTTATAAATTACAACAAATTATAGTAATTGCTTCGACATGGGCCTTGTCAGAAACTTACATGGTAGAGACAAAATTGTATATTAAAAATTGACATGAAGCCAGTCCCTATGCCCAAATCCTTTGTTATAGATGATAAGACACTATTCTAAGTTGGAATAACCTGTTTACTTCTTTTTGTTTGTAAACATAGATGCAGGTGTTCTCTGCACTCTCACAGACACATACATACATGCACAGATGCATATATTCAGGAATATCATATCCTACAGTTTCTGAACTTGCACTCAACAATCATCTTGGTTTCAGACAATTTAACAAGCTCTAGTTTATATTCAGGTGAATTATCATCAATTCTACTTATCCATTTCTAATTCTCAAGTTTCAGTTCTAATATCTTATCATCTGAAGTTTAATTATGACATGACCTCATCTCCATTTATAACCTAGTTTGGAAACTGGAGCACTATCTTGTTCTTCTCTTCCCATCTCAGTAACTCCTCTTGGGCCTCATCTGTCTAAGAGTAAGGCCTTGACTTGACCAGCCAATCTGGTCAGAATTCCCTTACATGAACTATCTACATGTCTGCTTTGGATCCACATTGCACTAGATTCTGATACTCCTGCTGTTGTGTTCTATGTAGCCTTATTGGAGAAGACACATTTATCTTATTTTGTAATTTAGCAGTTTTGCCATTTTATTTCTGTGACCTATTACCACACGTGTGTCTACCTTTTTGATTGTACCAGTTCTGGATCACATTCGAGATAATACTGGGGCCATGGAGAGGAGAAAAGATATGTAATTAGCTCTAACCTGCTCTCTAGGACAAGACAATTACCAAGAAAGTACCACTTTGGCAAATGGATAGTAGGTAAGATAGGGTCTCAGTCATATTTCAACTAATACTGAAGCTTCATGTTAGAGAGCACAGCTACAGGTAAAGTGCTGGGCAAGGCTGAGAACTCCTGGCAGGCAGCCAGACAGGGGAGCTAGATCAGTCCACAGTTAATCTGTATCCGAAATGGAACAAGTATCTATTAACCGAGAGACTGGCAAGCAAAGTGCTGGTCAGTCAGGTTCAAATAGCAGGTTTATCACTTATGCACATAATTACTTGGGATAAGGCAACCAGACAGATGCTTAGCATAAAACATGGCTGTCCTAAAAAGATTTGGGGCAATTCTGAAAGACAGGACTGATTTCAGAGCTATCTTTGCTTGGCTTGGCAAGAAGGGCACGTGACCTAGAGAACAACAGTGGACACAAAGCCTGCTCTTTAACAACCACATTCATCTTCCCAGGAAGTAAATTAGTACTGTATCAATAACTATAGATGACACAATGGGGTCATGTGGGGTTGTCTTTCCCGTTGCTATCAAGATCACCTAAAAACTGAGCCGGTCCTGAGCAGGAAGTAGAAGTTGCTTTGTTCAGCAAACTCCCTTGTTTATGGTGCTGGGAAAGAACAGAGGAAATAAATATGGGAGCTGAAGAGTAAGCTATCTCTTATGGCTTATCTCTTTAGCACCTGTTCAGGACCTGTGTAGTGCTCCCAGGGCCCCCAAATGTACACACACCCTGTGAATCTTCTCGTTGAGGCTGAGTCATATACTGAACAATGCCATGAGGATTGAACTAACTACATCTCTGAAGTCAACATTAAATCATTATTTACATTTACCATGTTCAGAATTTTTACATAATTTCAAGAGAAATAAAATTCCTTTTACATTATTCTTAAATAAAAATAAAGAAGATAGTAAATTTGTTCTGGTAATGTTGAGAAAATAGCTAATAGGCCCTTAAATGTGCTATATGAATAAAGAAATGTTTTTAGTTTATTTCCCATCTCCTTTACATATCTGTTATATCTTGAATGAGCTTTCCTTTATGACTTAAATGCCCCTCTGCTTCTTTATCCCCCTAAAACTCAACACTTACTTGTCAGATTAATCCTGAAGGCTCCGTGAAGTAATGGAGAGATTTAAAGCCAGATAGATTTAAATCTGAATCTTGGCTCCAGAATTCTTGGCAGAATGTGCCTGGGTATATTTTTAACCTCTTTATGGCTCAGTTTTCTAATACTTAAAATAGAATAATGAAAAGGTCCTTGTAATACTATGTCTAGCAAAGTGCCTGTTGCCCCGTAAATCCCTGTTCCTTTGTTCCATCCTAAAGGTGACTTTAAATACATCATCACCCTTCAACAGTGTCCTTCTTTTGGTATCAGAGGTGTGTTAAAATATAATCCAAACCTACCTACCAAAAATTATTTTCAATGCTTTCCACATTTATAATGCAATATCCAGTGGTACAATTCTGAAAGTATCACATGACTTAGAGCTCTTCCTTTGTTCACGATAGTCTTTTTTACCCAGAAATCCCATCAATGTCAAATGAAGTTCAAATATAATGTATGCTGAAATTTACCTGACACCTTATCCACCAAACCTCTCAGGACCTCCATCAACCACAGTAGACAGTACCTTATTGTCTCTGGAACACCCCATAATAACTCACTTGGAATCCATATCAAACTTATGCAGCAATTTCCATTAATTACTACTAATTATAGCTTAAAGTTGTAGAACATACTTGGAATTTGCAGAGTGTTTTATTTTCTCATTTAATACTTAAAATAACTTTACAAACCTTTCCCCAAAATGACACAGGAAGAAAACAAAATTCAATAAATTATGATCCACAAAGGATCACACAGGGTAATATCACATAGCTAAGAGTTAATGTGGGGATTCCCTTTTGTATATGACCCAAACCTGTTCTCTTTCATTTGGAAAAAGAATCAAGAGAATGGTACAGTGATGCTCAGGAACCTAGTCACCACACAGCTAAAATCATACAATTAAAAGTGTATAAAAGCAGTGGTTCAAACTGCTATATGGTAAATGTATTTTTTCCTTTTTATTTCAATAGATTTGAGGGAGGCAACTGATTTTTTTTGATATATGGATAAATTTTACACTAGGGAGGTCAAGGCTTTTAGTATTTCTTCACCTGAAGAGTGTACATTGTACCCAATGGGTAATTTATGAGACCTCAACCTCTTTCCACCCTCCCCTCTTCCGAGTCTCCCAAGTTCATAGTAACTCTGTCTTACCATGTATACCTATTATTCAGATCCCACTTTTAAGTCAGTGCATAGGGTATTGTTTTTCCTTTTACAATGGAAAAAAATGGAAAAGCTTACAATGGCTTCCCTTTAGATCCAGGTTACTTCAAAAGACTTACTTCATTTGTTTTTATGGCTGAGTAGTATCTCATGGCATATATGTGTGTGTTATACGCACCCACACCCACATTTTCTTCATCCACTCATCAGGAGGTGTGGGCACTCAGACTAATTCTGTATCTTTGTGATTATGAGTTATGCTTCAGTAAACATAGATGCACATATGTCTTTTAAATATAACAACTTATTTTCTTTTGGGTAAATACCCAGTAGTGGGATCGCTGGATTGAATAATAGGTCTATTTTTAATTCTTTGAGGGATTTCCATTGCTTTCCATAGAAGTTGCACTAAATTACATTTTTACCAGTAGTGTATTAGTGTTCCCTTTTTACCACATCAAAGCCAACATTTATGATTTTGTGACTTAATAATGGCTGTTTTTATAGGGTAAGGTGACATCTCATTGTGGTTTAATTTGTGTTTTCCTGGTGAGTAGTTATGTTGAGCTTTTTTTTTTTTTTCTTTTTGGCCATTTGTCTATCTTCTTTTGAAAAAAGTTAATTCATGTATTTTGTCCACTTTTAGTGGGTTATTTGGAAGTAGTTGTAAAGATTTATTGAGTTATTTATATATTCTTGCTATTAGTCCTTTGTCAGATGTATAGCATGTGAATATTCTCTCCTATTCTACAGGTTGTCTGTTTACACTGTTGATTATTTATTTTTCAGAGCAGAAATATTTTAGCTTAATTAAGTCACATTTATTTATTTTTTTGTCATATTGGCTTTTGGGATCTTAGTTACAATTTTTTGTCTAAGCCAGTGTCCAAAAGTGTTTTCCCTGAGTTTTCTTCTAGAATTTTTATGGTGTCAGCTTTTATATTTGAGTCTTTAATCCATCCTGAGATAATTTTTGTGTATGGTGAGAGATAGGAATCCAGTTTTATTCTTCTAAGCATAGCTCTCTGATTTTCAGTGGCACTATTTATTAAATAGGGCATCCTTTCCATAGTGTATGTTTTTGTCTGCTTTGTTGAAGATAAGCTGGATGTAGGTGTATGGTTTTATTTCTGGGTTCACTATTCTGTTCCATTATCTGTGTCTACTTTTTTACTAGTACCATGCTGTTTTGGTTACTATAGCCTTAAAGTATAATTTTGATTTGGGTAATGTGATATCTCCAGATTTGTTCTTTGGTCTAGGAAGCTTTGGCTATCTGGCTCTTTTTGAATCCACATGAAATTTAGAATTATTTCTTTCTTATTCTATGTAAAATGACATTGTTATTTTTATGAAGATTGCATTCAATCTGTAAATCACTTTAGGAAAGATGAACATTTTAAGAACATTGATTCGTCCAGTCCATGAGTAATGGGTGTTTTCCATTTGTTTGTATTATTTGTGATTTCTTTCATCTGTCATGTAGTGCTCCTTATAGAAATAATTTATCTTCATGGTGAATTATCTTTCTAGGTTTCTTTTTTGTTATAGGCATTATAAATGGTATTGATTTCTTGATATCATTGTCAGTTGGCTATTGTTAATGCATAAAGATGCTATTGATTTGTATACCTTAATTTTGTAACTGGGTACTTTATTTATTTATTTATTTATCAATTCTAGGAGTCTTTCAAGGAGACTTTAGGATTTTCTGGATATAAGATCATATCATTGGCAAATGAGGATAGTTTGATCTCCTCTTTTCCTATTTGGATGCATCTATATATTACTCTTGCCAGGACTTCCAGCACTACCTTTTCTTACTCCAGTTCTTAGGGAGAATGCTTCAACTTTTCTGCATTCATATATTGTTGTGTCATATATAAATTTATAAAATTTGAGACATATTCCTTCCTTACCTAGTTTGTTAGGAGTTTTCACCAGGAAAGGGTATTGGATTTTATCATATGCTTTTTTGGACCTACTGAGATGATCATATGATTTTTGTTTTTACTTTTTTTAATGTGGTGAATCACATTTATTGATTTTCCTATGTTGAACCATTCTTGCATCTTTAGGACAAAACCTACTTTAACATAGTCAATTATTTTTTGATGTGCTGTGAATTCAGTTTGTTAATATTTTACTGAGGAATATTATGCCTATGTGCATGAATTATATTGGGCTATAGTTCTTTTAGTTCATTTGCTTTGTTTTATTTAGTCCTTTCCTGGCTCTGTTATCGGACTACTGATACTGGCTTCAGAATATGAGGTGTAAGAAAGAGTCCCTTTTTGATGTTACAGAATAGTCTCAAAAGGATAAGTACCATTTCTTTGTAGGCCTGATAGAATATTAAAGCACATAGTTTGCCCAATGTCAAACTGGAGGAGAAAATCCTATAGGCTGTAAGATGAAAGCATCAACTTATACATAAAAATCCATCAGAATAACAACAGATTTCTCAGCAGAGATCTTATAAGCCAAAAGAGATGGGGTCCCATTTTTAGTCTTCATAAATAGAATAACTGCCAACCAAGAATTTTGTATCCTGCAAAACTAAGTTTCATAAATGAAGGAGGAATAAAATATTGTACCAGACAAGCAAACACTAAAAGAATTTAGCCACCACAAAATTTAGCCTAGAAGAAATGCTCAAGAGTGCTCCAGTCACTGAAAAGAATGGTTGATACTTACCAGTGTAAAAATACTAGAAGGTAAAAACTCACAGCTTTACTCTTTAAAACTCACTTTACTCTTATAAAACAGTAACTCTATGGAAAATACAAAGCAACCAGGTAACAATCAACACAATAATTGGAATACTATCCCACTTATCAACATTAGCATTGAATGTAAATGCTTTATATGCCCACTTAAAAAATATAAATAAACAAAATGGATTAAAAAATAATCCCAAACATCTGTGCTAAGAAACTCATTTAATTCATAAAGCATCACACAGGATCGGAATAAGGGAGCAAGAAAGATATTCCTTGCAAATGGAAAAAAAAAGGAAGCAAGTTTAGCTATACTTATATTGGATGAAATACAACTTAAATCAACAACAGTAACATAGGACAAAGATGGTCATCATATAATGATAAAGGGATCAACTCAACAAGAAGACATAAAAATCCTAAACATGTATGTACCTAATACCAGAGCTCTCACATTTATAAAACAAATACTACTAGACCTAAAAAATGAAAGGAACAGCAACGTAGTACAGTAGTAGTCTTTAACACTTCACTGACAGAATGGGACAGATCTTTGAGGCAGAAAAGGAACAATAACAAAAAAAAAACAAACAAACAAACAAAAAAAAAACACTGGACTTCAATGGGACTCTGGAAGAAATGGACCTAACTGAAATTTACAGAACATTGTACTAAAAAACTGCAGTATAGGCAGTGCCTGTGGCTCAAAGGAGTAGGGTGCTGTACCCATATACCACAGGTATCCTGTGATACCACAGGATATCAATCCTGGCCCCAGCCAAAAAACAAAACAAAACAAACAAACAAACAAAAAAAACTGCAGTATATACATTCTTCTCATAACACATGGAACATTTTCTATCATATGTTAGATCATGAAACCAGTTTCAGTAAATTTTAAATAATTAAATTTATACTAAGTATCTTCTCACATCATAGTAGGAAAACCTAAAAACTAATTCCTATAAGAACTTTCAAAACTATACAAGTGTGTAGAAATTAAACATCCTGATTCTATGTGACCTTTCACACAATAATGAAATCAAAATGGAAATTAGAAAAAGAAAGTTTTGAACAACTCAACAATGGTGGCACAAGCTATCAAAAATCTCTGGCATACAGAAAAAGCAGTGCTCAGAGGCACATTCATAGCCTTAAATGACTACGTAAAAAAAGAAAGGGGATAAATTAGCAACCTAATGTAATACCTTAGAAAGTTAAGAAAAAAAGGACAATTCAAACCCAAAGCTCATAGAAAGCAAGAAACAACCAAAATCAAAGCAGAACTAAATAAAATGGAAACAACAAAGAGCAATACAAAAGATCAAAGAAAGAAAACATGGTGTTGAAAAGATAAACAAAATCAACAGAGGACTAACCCAGAAAATAAGAGAAAATTCAAACAAGCTCAATCATAAATGAAAAAGAAAACGTTACAACTGCTACCACAGAAATACAAAAGACCATCAAATTACAAAAGACCATCCAGACTACTGTGAATGCCTCTATAGATGCAAACTAGAAACTCTAAAGGAAATGCATAAATTTGTGGAAACACACTCCTTCTAAACTTGAATCAGTAAGAAACAGAAATACTGAACAGACCAAGAAAGAGTAAATCAGTATTAAAAAGACCTACTCACAAAATAAGCCCAAACAAGATGCATTCACAGATGAATTCTACTGCAAATAAATTTTGAAAGCCAAGGCCAATAATTTCACCTCTAAATAGCATCTGTAGCTGCTGTGAGAATGCTATCATAAATTCCACTGTTAAGTCTAAGACAACCCAACACATACATGAAATGCATTTGCTGTTCATATAAATAACACATTATTAAAGGACTCAGCATAGGTTCACAATCTATTCTTTTATTTGTCAAATGAGACAATGCTGGGCTTCCTAGTTTCAGTCAGGCAAAAATGATGGCTCTTACAAAAGTAAGAAAGGCAGCTACTGATTTTTATATGAATGCTAAGTGGGACCATAGAAAAGTTATTTTCTGGTTCTCTCAATTCAGTGCTTTCAAAAGTTCCCTTCAAAATCAAGACTTCCTACACAGTTCTTTCCTCTTATCACAAAGGATATTCATGACCTAGAAGGCTTTTCCTGTACTCCATCAAAAGTATCTTTCAGGGACTGTTTTAACTCTGCAATCGATAGGACTCCGAAGCTTCAACTATTTAGAGAGAAGAATTTTCTAATTTAATACTTAGCAAGCTTAGTGCATATGCATATAACTTATTACTATTCAGTACAATGTTAAATTTGATGATCAAAGTTTTCTTAGCTATACAGCACTTAAGTTAATGAGATAGTTTTATCTTTGTGTAACCCAGTAGTACTCAAACCTGGATGCATATTAGTTCGGAACATCTAGATAGCTTTCAAAAAATATACTGATGTCTGGGCCAGAAATACAGCAATACAGATTGAATTTGCCTCTATCCCCATGACATGATTTTATAAAAGCATCGCCAATGATTCCTACATGCAGCTAAGGTTGATTTAACTACTGCTTGATAACATGTACCAGGAAAGTGAGAGTTAATCAGCAAATTTTATCCTGCTATATTTTCTTATGTATGAATATATATTTTGTCTGTTGTTGCCCAGGGACCTACTTTTAGGGAGAAAAAAAATCTCACGAGAACATTTTATTTAAAGATTTATTATCCTCACCTCAGGTCACAATAGCAAAAATAGTACTTTGGAAATTCAGCAGATCCAGAAATTGATCTTGCTATTAAATTCAAGTCCCCAGATGATATAAAAGAAGTTCTATTTAAATTATAGTCAGCAACAGAAAGGAAACACCTACAATACTATAGAATAAGAGATTTAGAAATTAGGCATCAGGACATAGAAATTCATATCTACTTATGTGAGAATTATAATAAAAGTACAAAGAAATGGAACAAGAAATATGGAACTATTGTTAAAAACAATAAGAGCCACATTCCATCAGTTTACATGCTAAATAAAGTCTATACACCTGGATTTTTAAAAAACATCATAAGAAGAATATTCTAATGGTACAGCTACATTAGGGAAAACTGTAAAAAAAAAAACAAAACTTCTGTTCATATCTTTGCTGCTGGCTCGTCATATGGCTTTAGGCAAATTCTTAAATGGTTCTGAGTGCTAGTTTGCTGCTAACATATTTCTGCTAAGCTCTTGAAGTCATTGTGAGCTTAAAAAGACAATGACCATATTATCCTTAAGGAAACTATTATATGTATAGCACTGTTTCTATCTGCTTACAAAAAATTATTTAAATTCAAATTAACTATGATTTGAGAAAATGAAGAAAATTTCCATTCTACATTTCATATTCATTATCCACTGATAATCCTTTCAAATATCAATACTTCAAACACTCTCTTGCATTGGCTGTTATTTTCCCTCCTTCATCTATCTTTTAACTTTTAACTTCATCTTAACATTCAACTTTTTGATATATGTATGTAGTCCACTGCCTTGGAATAAAATTTTCTTTGATAGATCAAAAAATCTGCTAATTCTATCAGCAAAATGGAACTGATGAAATAATTTCCATTTCTTATTGTTAGAAAATTTGTTGTGCCCATACCATGAAATTTTGAACAATAAAGCCTGGTAATGTGATCCCTGCAGATTTGTTTTTATTTCTTAAAATTGTATTGGCTATTTGAATTTATTCCTGGTTCCATACTAAACATACTAAGTGTTGTAGGTGTTTTCTTTCTGCTGCTGATGATAATTTAAGTAGAACTTCTTTTATATCATCTGGAACCAGGAAAAAAAAAATAATTTATTTATTTTTGCAGTTTTTGACCAGGGCTGGGTTTGAACCTGCCACCTCCAGTATATTGGGTTGGCATCCTACTCCTTTGAGCCACAGATGCCCACGCAACAAGGTAGTGTTTTTTCAAGTTCTTAAAACTATGGTGTTGGTGCTTTGATGGGGATTGCTTTAAATCTGTAGATCGCTTTGGGTAGTATGGACATTTTAGCAATGTTGATTTTTCCCATCCACAAGCATGGTATGTTATTCCATTTGTTAATTCTAGAAGAACATATGGGGAAACCTCTTAACAGAATTGGCCTGGGAAATGTTTTTTTGGAGAAAAGCCCCATGGCAATTGCAGCAACACCAAAAAATATATAAATGAGACATGATTAAGCTAAAAAGCTTCTGGACAGCTAAAGGTACCACCATGAAAGCAAACAGACAGCCTTTAGAATAGGAGGAGATTTTTATATGCTGTAAATCTGACAAAGGGCTGATAACTGGAATCTACAGAGAACTCAAATTAATCAACAAGAAAATAGCACACAACTCCATTCTGTTCAGGAGACATGAACAGAAACTTCTCTGGAGATGACAGACAAATAGACAACAAACACATGAAAAAATGCTCATTAGAGAAATGCAAATCAAAACCACTCTGAGATATCACCTAACTCCAATGAGATTAGTCCACATTACAAAGTCTCAAATCGGCAGATGCTGGATGTGGAGCAAAGGGAACACCTCTACACTGCTGGTGGGACTACAAACCAGTACAAACTCTATGCAAGGAAGTATGGAGAATTCTCAGAGAACTAAAACTAGACCCTTCCATTTGACCCTGTAATCTCATTACTAGGTATCTACAAAATCATTTTGCATTTTACAGGACATTTGCACCAGGTTATTTATTTCAGGTCAATTCACAATTGCCAAACCATGGAAGCAACCCAACTGTCCATCAACCCATGAATGAATTAACAAACTATGTGTTATGTATACTGTATGGAATACTATTCAGCCATAAAAAGATGGAGACTTTATATTTCTTGTGCTTACACAGATGGAGTTGAAACACATTATTCTTAGTAAAATATCATAAGTATGGGGGTGAAGGTATCCAATATATTCAATACTAATATGAAACCAATATATAAACAACTGTGAGACTACACAAAAGAAAATCACAAGTACAGTCTTATGAGGGGAAAGGCGAAGGGGAGTAGGTAGGGAGAAGCAAGAGGAGAGTGACTGGTAGGATCTCACCTAATGGGCCCCATGTGAGGGTGTTCAGCACACTCCCTGGGTGAAGGGCTCAGCTACAACTTGAACTTGAACTTTTCAGAAATGAAAACAGTGTAAACTAAACATTTGTACCCTAGGAGCACCGTGAAACTTAAACATAAAGAATATATATTAAGAGCACATACACTAGCCTTTGAGCTATTCATCTATGCTATAACTAAAAACTTATATTAAAAATATAATTTTTCATTAAGAATTTTAATTAGTGGCAAAATTGACTAGTATAGACAGGGCATGTAGTAAATATTTAACAACTATTGAGAGTGTAAAGGGTGCTGACTTGTGGCATCTGCAAATGTCAAACCTCCAATAGGATATCATACATGTGGAATTGGGATAGGGTGATAATATTTAACTCTTATGAAAAATAATTAATGAATAAATCAACTTGGGATTTTATATACTTTAGGAAGAATAAATAGATCTTTCAAGACAAATCTAGAGATAAGGAAAGAAATTAAAAGCCTGCAGTTACAGCGCTTAATCGTTCTTTCAAATATTCCCAAGGCACCTATTTGAATTTAAAACAAGTACTGTTCTAACTATTTGGAATATATTATTGAACGAAACAGAAAATATGCCTACTCGTGGAGCTTGTATTCTAGTGCAAGGAGATAAAGAGCAAAGACAATAATTGCAAAATTATTACATTAATGCAGTATAGAGATATCCTTGTTAGCAGTAGAGGAGAAAAGATGGTTTATTTTCAAAGTAGAGTAAAAAGGATTTTCTGCTGTATTGTCTATGCAGTGTTAAAGGAAGACATTCCAAGGTTGTATGTGTGAGCAATTGGAGGGGTGAAGTCACCACAATAAAAATGAGGACTTCTACGGATGGAGCAGGTTTGGAATGGAGTCCTAGATTGTGGTTTTGGCATTTTCTATTTGCTAAATCTATTAGACATACAAATGTGACCATTAGGACAGCAATTATATATGAATATGGAATTCAGAAGAAAAGTCTGGGCTGAAGAACTAAATGTGAGCATTATTTGTCTAGAAATACTACTTAATGTCCAAGAAGTGGATAGCATACAGAGAGTGACTTCAGATAGGTAAGATACCAAGGATTGAGTCCTAGGCTATTCTGAGGTTCAAGTATCAGGAAAAGAGAAGGAATCTGTGAGGAAACTAATAAGTATTGTATAGTAAAATAGCAGGAAAAGCAGCATCCTCAAAGCAAAGCATCACGGATGTCAAATTCAATGAGTTAGCAAGTTTTTTGGATTTAGCACAAAGAAAGTCACTCATGACCCTTTCAAGAGCTGTTACAGTTCAGTAGTTGGGACAAAAGCCCATTAGGACGAGTTTAAGAGAAAATATGATGCCAGAAATGATGGGTAACAAATACATTAAGAAAAATTTTTAAACCCATATGACTTCAGAAGATGAGTACTTATTTTATTTCGTTTCTTAAAGTTTGTATGTGGGTTGCAAAACACTTACTGGGCAGCTGGGCATGATGGCTCACATCTGTAATCCTAGCACTCTTGGAGGCTGAGGCAGGTGGATCACCTGAGCTCAGGAGTTCAAGACCAGCCTGAGCAACAGTGAGATGCCCATCTCTAAAAAATAGCGAGGCATTGTGGTGGGTGCCTGTAGTCTCAGATACTCAAGAGGTTTGAGGCAAGAGGATTGCTTGACTCTGGGAGTTTGAAGTTAGGTGAGCTAAGACGCTACAGCACTCTACTGAGGGCAACAAAGTGAGACTCTGCCCCTCCTCCCCCCAAAGAAAAACACTTACTGGGAAACCAGACTTTCTGGCAACAATACTGTACTCTCTAGCTATAATGCTAATAGCATTCTGTTTTAAGGCACTATACAATTGCTAAAATTTCCAATTAGTTTCTGAATGTTAAAAAAATTCTGCTCTCTGCAAATTTAGCAACAAACACAGTATTAGGCAATATGTAAAAACCAAAGTGTATTTATCCTGCTAGGATACAAATTTTTTTTTTTATTTATTTTTTAATTGAATGTTAACTATGTACATTAATGCACTTCTGGGGTACAGTGTGGGGTTTTCACATGCATTCTGAACTACTTCCATCAAACTGGTCAACACAGCCTTCATGTCATTTTCTCAG
>CAUYTI010135122.1:0-11092 GCA_963575145.1 Galago senegalensis
TTTAAAGCAATAACTGAGAAAATGACATGAAGGCTGTGTTGACCAGTTTGATGGAAGTATTTCAGAATGCATGTGAAAACCCCCACACTGTACCCCAGAAGTGCATTAATGTACATAGTTAACATTCAATAAAAAAAAAAATAAAATAAAAATAGAAAATTCAGGTTTTACTTTTTGGAAAACTGCATGTTCTATAGTAATTCTAAGAATTAGAGGCTATTTTTTTCTCCTTTTTCTTTTGTCATACAAAAGTTTATAGTAATTCTCAGAGTTGATGGGTAAGTGGTAAATGTTTAATTCCTTCATTTCATACTGAATTTTAAAAACTATTTTTAGATTTGTTGTTATACTATCCTAATAGTATATTGGTTTTCCCTTTACTTATTCATCTTTTAATCAATTTGATTTCATACGTAATGATAATGTAAACTGTCTTGTCTTTTAGTTGGCCTTTAGAATTATTTTACAGATTAAATGATGCCAGATACTATATACTCAACATATACACAACCATATTCCCATGAATTACAACAAACAGACATCAGAACTTAATGTAAAGTGGTGGACTTTTAGCTGTGCTACTTTATGTTATACTCTTACAGGAAAAAGAAAATGATTTATCATTGTGATTCAAAAATAAATAATTAAGAATCATTTAAAGGATGTCTGACCTTGGCAAAAATTGAGTGCTGAACATTATAAATTACTTTGTATATAAAAACTTCTACATAAGGATTTCATACGTTTAATTTTATATAGTTGTATAGCTTTTTAGTCTAAAATGATATTAAACATAATTTTATAGTAAGAACAAAATTGTAAGATAAATACACAGGTATTCTCAGAGGTTCATTTAATAGTTTGCATATATTGTATACATATTTTAAGAAAGGAAAAACTGAATTAAAATGATAAAATTGTAATAATTATACTGTTTATAGAAGATGACTGTGAGTTCTGTTTGAATACCTGTAATGGCAGAAATCACCCTTAGACTCTGCCATAAGAATGTAAAGTCTTATAAGAAAGAAAAAACTATATTAAATTTGTATTACTCCAGTCATGTTTGACTTCTACAACTATAAGAGGGGCTCAGTGTGACTTTGTTCATCTTTCGTTATCAATAGACATTGAGTATTACAGTGTTAATAGTTTTTCTTTCTTAAAATGTGTATCCTTTTAGGAACCCTGTGCTTATATTGGTAGAAACAATCACACACTAAATATACGGCTAATGATGACCCTTCTCACAGACTATCTTGAGTGTGTGTATATGTATGAAATTTTGTTTTTCCAAAATCGTTACTGCTTTACCTTTTGGATAAATACCAATTAATTTTTTTTAAAAGTCCCACAGATAATATTACAGATGCAAAACTAATTGCTTATTTGAGGAGTCAAATATTAAAAAAAAATGAGAATCTGTAGTCAATGAGAGAAAAAAATTACATCAAATACAGAAAAAAATAAAATAATTTGAAAATCTATTGCATGAGCAGCTATTGGGTTTTCCAGGAGGAAGTGGGTGATTTCTCAGGGAAGGAAAAAAATCTGTTACCTGATAAAATACCAACTACTTTAGTGAATAAATTAACCTAGAAAAAAGAAATGTGATTCAAGATCAACTGTTAAGAAAATGACAAGTTAGGTTCATTCATAGTTTTGTACCTAATTGTAATTATCAGAGATCTACATGTGCAGATACACACATTTAATTTTTGTGTTCATGTTGTATGGTGGAACGAGACAAGTATGGAGTGACTTATGCTGGTAGGCTCCTTGGGGAGAGATTTTAGGAGGTAAAGAGGTAGAAGGTAGAGAAGAAAGTATAAAGTGTAACACATAAAGATCAAGTAAATTTTAGACAGTGACAAAAATAGTGCCATGCAAAAAGGGGGGGAAAAGCAACATACTGTTTACAAACAATGTTGGTTATAATGGTATGTTTTTATTTCAATTCCAAGTCTGTATGAGATACATGTAAACAAGGAAGCAGAAAGAAGAAAGTGAAGATGTAACTGTGAGCAACACAAGTTGTAGGAGAAGACCCACGTAAGATGTTCTGTTTTATAGTGGCAGGATAGAATAATAAAGATCTCTTTTGTAAAGTGATCTCCAGATATAAAGAGTCTGAGATTCATTTCTATATTTGAATTATCTACCTACTCTCTTTGGAGCTGGGGAATGCTTACCTTTATGAAAATTTCTTGGAGGTAATCCAACTCCACTTCCTTTTCCAACAGTCCATGATGTTCTCACCGTGTCCTGCTTTGCCACGCGTGAGCAGAGGGGTGGAGAATGTGGGACTGGTACAAGTTGCCGTTACTTTTAATGTTGTGCTTCTAGTTCTGCAGCCCTTTGTGGGTTTTTGGGGGGGGGGGTGTGGGTGTGGTTTTCATCCTTTTAAGTTTTTGACCTCTGTAAATCTTCACTGAAAATTGTGGATGATATGAGAAAAAGGTCAGTTTAAATACATTTAAACACTAAAATATGTTTCGTGAAAAAAAAATCAACCATCAGCATTTCTTAAATTGTAGCATACATGTATCTTTAAAATAGAGTTTTATTAATATTATAGATAACTTTTGAAAGACGGGCGAAGTCAGGTATATGTAAAAAGAATGGAATTTGTTTTGTACTAACACTTAAAGAAAGAACATTCTGCTGACACTTAAGAATCCATAGAGAAGAAAAAGTTGAAAATGGCCTAAAAATTGTGAATTGCATGAATATCATGCTAATGTGTTTTGGTTTCAGCGTGCAAGAAAGTCACTTTATTTTATATACCATGTTGAAAAATAAGCATAAGAGAACTGAGTTAGGAAGAAACCATTTAAAAATTTAATATTAAGAGATTTGTATAAGTGGTGGTTGATTCTTTTTTATTTAGTTTTTTATTTTTTTTTTTAGACTATATTGACCTTGGTAGAGTGCTGTGGTGTCACAGCTCACAGCAATCTCAAACTCTTGGGCTCAAGTGACTCTTTTGCCTCTGCCTCCCAAGCAGCTAGGAACCAGGCGCCCACCACAATGCCCGGCTATTTTTTGTTGTCATTGTCATTGTTGTTTAGCTGGCCTGGGCTGGGCTCGAACCCACCAACATTGGTGTATGTGGTTGGTGCTGTACTCTCTGAGCTACAGGAGCTGAGCTGATTCTGTCTTTTAGAGCTAAGCATTTATAAAATGATTTAGACATGATAAACTTTTCCCAGAATTTTTACTTTATTATGAATTATTCAATTAAGAGGTTTGGTGTCCAGCAGATACCTTATTGAGGTATCTGGATCTTTTCTCAATAACAGTAGGACTTTCATTTATCCATTTGTTTAGTTTAATAAAAATAATCATTTTATATATTAACACAATTGTGTATCTTATTAATAGCTCATTCTTGGGGCATTATATCAAGTGAATAAATCAGGCACAGGAAAGCTAAATACTTCCAAGATCTTGCTTATGTGGGAATTCTAAAAATGTTGAACCCATAGGAGCAGAGAGTAGAATGGTGGTTATGAGGGAGAAGGGGTAGGGATGGGGGATGGGAGAGGATGGTCAAAGGATACAAAATTTCACTTAAACAGGAGGCATAAGTTTAAGAAATCTATGATAAAACATAGTGACTCTAGTTTAATAGTATATTGCACATTTAAATACCGCTAAGAGAACATGTGTTCTTACCACAAAAAAATATGTACTACATGCAATAATAAGCCTGATTTAGCCATTCCAAATGTTTATATATTTCAAACTAGGATGTTATATACTATAAATCATACAAATTTTATTTGTGAATTAAAAAATAGTAATTATAAAAGATAACTAGTCTATTTTGAATGCTTCTTATGTGCAAAAGCATGTGTCTAAGAACTTTACCTATATTCATTCATTTAATTTTTATATTAACTGAGTTTTTGCCAATTTTGCAGATAAGGAAATTGAAGCCCGGAGAAGTTGGAGCTGGGAATTAATACCCAGCCATCACTAAAACTTCATAATCACATACTGTTTCTCATTAAACTGATGCTAGAATCCCACAAATTATTTAAATAAATACACGTGTCTCAAAAAAATTGTTGTAGAATTTATATTTAGGTATTGATTGTCAGAGAGTATCACCACTTATCAGCTTGAGATGTTTATCATTTAACTTACAAGAATCAGAACCCTGGGTTCTCTCAGAATACAGTCGTTAAAAAATGGGAGTCTGAACATAAATTCATGTTTGATGTACCAAAAAAAAAAAGCACTAAAAAAAAAAAACCCAAAATTAAAGAGTAGGGTGGTGCCTGTGGCTCAGTGAGGTGGCCCCATATACCGAGGGTGGAGGGTTCAAACCCAGCCCCAGCCAAACTGCAACAAAAAAATAGCTGTGTGTTGTGGCAGGCGCCTGTAGTCCGAGCTACTCGTGAGGGTGAGGCAAGATAATTGCCTAAGCCCAGGAGTTGGAGGTTGCTGTGAGCTGTGACAGCACAGCACTCTACTAAGGGCAATAAAATGAGATTCTGGCTCTAAAAAAAAAAAAAAAGTTTTCAATCCAGTTAATTAAACTTAAAGTTCTGTTCACTAACAATTTGAATTCAGCCTTTTAACAAGGCCATTTTAAAGTAAAACAGAGAATACAATAATGTAATGCATTGCAACTATCCTTTTTTCTTCACAGGGTTTCAGATATCCCTGTGATATTCTAAAGCATCACAAGAAACTGAGCTATTATTTTCATTGTCATTTTGCATTTATAGAGCATATTTGCTCTGAGAGGAAGTGTGAATGTCACACATGACATAGTGGATAGAATGCTGAGAGTTAGGGCCAAAGAGGGAAAAAATTATTTTATATCTTTGGAAAAAGTCTTCGTAGTTTGTAAGGCAGAGAGGAAGAAAAATAATCAAAAAGCAAAACCCCTATTAAGGACAGAGATAGCATGCAATGAAATACCTAGAAGTACTCTTTAGGAATAAAAAGAAAAATCTGTCTGCAACGTGGCCACGATGCGGCTGCTGAAACAAGAAATGTTTAAAATGCAGTGCGCTGGGAGCACGTGGAATTTGAGGTTTGTCGTGGCAATCCTGAGAGAGGGGCTGAGGTGTTGCAGAGAAAATGACTCAAAAGTGTTCCGAAGTCAATGCTACTTCTACTTAGATTGTGCATGTTGGTCATGGTTCTTAAAGCTATCCAGAAGCAGCCCCTCACTCCCTGCCCCCAAAGGTCCACACCTTACTCACTGGAACACAGGAATATATTTCATTTCAAAAGGAATTTTGAAGATGCAGTTATTTTGATGGACCTTAAAATGGAGAGAGATTCTCAGTTGTCTGGGTCTACTGAGATAATTCACATGAGTCTTAAAAGCAGATCGTTTTCTGTGGCTGGAGTCAAATGTGGTAGAAGTAAAGGCAGGGAGATTTGTGGCATAGAAGGGGACGTGGGAGAGTCTGACAGGCACGCTTTTCCTATAAGCTCGAGAAACTCATGTCTGCACCTAAACTTGGAAGTGCTTCAACGATCAGGCTCTAGAAAGATCACACCTTTGTCAGTACCTTAGTCTGCTTTTTGTGAGACCTGGACCACAGGGAACAGCTGAGCCATGCTATGCCTAGACTTATAACAGATGGGTGTTGTTTCAGCTGCTAAATCTGGGGAAACTGGTAATGATGATGTAAAACTGAAATGTGTAATCATGAAATTATCAGTGTGTTACAAACTTTTCTAATTATGTTATGGGAATTTTATTTCTTTGACGATCTGTGAAATAGTGTACTTGACTCATCTTGAGCAGTCTGTCCAACCCAAACTTACCTCTCAAAACCACCCCTCCACACTCAAATATCTGAGTGGCCCTTCCCAGTGATGTTAGTATTGTGTGATTTCATTACTCTGGTCTATGACAGACCAATGATGAACACTTCGCCTATGATGGGTCAAATAGGTTCTATGCCTTTGAATTTAGAACTGGAATTGAGAGATGTTATGCTTTAAACATTAGGGTATATAAAATCAGAAATTATGGAGTGGCACTTAAATGAAAAATAAAGATAGAATAATATAAAACAACGAAGACAAATAATCACCCTGTGATTTAAAAAGTGGCTTGTTAGGTTTTAGGTGGCTTTTCTGGTCCATTTCCAAGGCTCAGCTATCTTCCTGGACCAGCATTTCCTTATGGACATTTTTTGCATTTAGCTTAAACTTGCTTTAGAGCAGTGGTTCTCAACCTTCCTAATGCCGCAATGTATTTTCATTATTACAAAGGGTTTGCAACCCACAGGTTGAGAACCGCTGCATTAGTGGAAATTTGCTGCTTCCAACCAAGAAAATTTTAATTTAATGCAGGTAGTGTTGTTATACTTCCACTTAAAGGAATGGCCATATCCATTAGGGTGTGCTAAACTGATGTAATAGGTACCCTAAACGGTCGATGATAATGCACTCGGAAGTCACGTGTGTCCTAACTCAGCAGAAGGCTATTAGGTGACTCAAGAAATCAGTCATCTTTCAACTTGACCCCCACCCATCTCCTTTAGGCCTTGTCAGCTGAATCCAGCCTGTATTTTAAAGGGAAAATGGAGGGAAAGTGTTGGCTTATAAAAGCTTTAGCCCCCAAATGCCATCCATTGCTTTTCTGTTCCATTGGCAAGAACTGGTCATGGCTGCAATTAATTGCAAGAAAGATGGAGAGTCTAGTCAGGAAGCTTGAAGAAGGGAAAGTAATTGCAATCATGAGCTAGCAGCCTCTGCCAACAGATGCTGTCTGACTTGTTCAGTGTACGACAGCTGATAACGGCAGAGGTGGGATTGAAACACAGATCTCTGACTTAGGAAGTTAGGATCTGATCCATTTTCCCCTCCACTGTGCTTTTTAGATTACCAGATGGCTTCCATCTGTGTAATTAGTTGATTTAAAATTCCACTAAACCTGATAAATAGCCAGTTTACATGTCCTCTCCTTGTTGATTTAATTTAGATATTATCAAAAGAGAAATGGGGTACTCTATATTCAGTGAGGGTCAGTGACAAATTATATAAGACCACCTGGGACCTCATTAGGCTGCTAACTGGAAGGTTCACTTGCATGACCACCTGCTGGATCATTTCATGGCAACTTACACCTTGTATCCTCTTTTGTATGAGAACTTCTGATAGCTCAATAATGTGAACTCATTTGTTTGGTATGAAAGGATTACGTGGTAGTAGGTAAACATAATTTGCATGAATTGACCTGAAGTATAAATAGACTCTGCGTACATTCTGGTGTTCCTGATTTTGTTTTGTTATTGTTCCCAGTCATTTGGTGATGTATTGAGGGCCAGGCCAGGATTAGCCTCTTTCACTAATACTCTAGGGATAGGGCTCCTTGTATGTGTACACAGACACTCCGTTGGGGATGGATGAGGTGGCATGTCATGATCCATAAGTCATCTACATTTATTGCTCGTGAAATATTTGACTAAGAGGTTACAAGAGAAGGAAACGGCGTAAACTAAGAATGATGGTTAATCTAGATGCGTGTTTGGGAGGGTTCTACCTGCTCATCAAGCTGATCGTGCCCATTTCTTCCAATTCTGCAGTAAATCATGAGACACTGGTAGCTTGAAACTGGCCAGCATAGAAGTATTTACAAACTTGGGATATGCCCATGGCTGCCTGCATCTGTGGTTTCATGTCTGAGGATTCAACAAACTGCTAACCAAAAGACGTGGGGAAAAATGCAAAGTGTTATTATATATTAAACAATATAAAGTAACAGAAATATAGAAATAAAGACAATATAGGGTAACAACTATTTACATAGCACTTACAGTGTGGTTTATTTAATCTAGAGATGATTTAAAGAACACAGGAGAACATGCAGTGGCTCTAGGGAAACACTGCACCATTTCCTACAGGGGACTGAGCTTCTGTGGATCTTGATATTGTGAAAGGGTTCTAGAACTCAGCCCTATGCAGATAGCAAGGACGGTGATGTTACAAATCATGGTGTCCTCCTCTGCCCCCACAAGAGGCCAACTGTTAAACATTGACCTGCACATCGCTGGCAGCGTCTGTAACCCAGTTACCCGGGTCATGATAAAAGTTTTTAGACAGACTGTGTTACGGTATATTACTTCACTTCCCAGAAACACAGTCGTCAGCGTCCTGGTCCACCTGTGCTCAGCTCATTGGTGCTGCTGGGAGGGCTTCATTTATTTCTGTTTATAAGGATTTTACATTTCTTTAATTAGTTTATCTCAAGACGTCCATAATGAACCATGTAGACTAACAGTGACCATCTGGGACCACCCAGGTCGTATTGTCACTATCACTGGCCAGGTTTAGAGGCAGACTTTCTCAGTTAGTGGGTTACTAGAGTAAGAACTGACAGAGGTGAGTAAGTCTGTTAGTGGATTACCAGACTAAGAGCTGGAAATTCATATGGTATACAGTGTTAGATGGTCTCACACAACTATGGGGTAAGAATGCTATCTTCAGAATGTACAGGTCGTAGAGCAGGGAATAATATGTATTTGCTGAGGCCACAGGGATTTTACAGCTTATATTAGTCTATCATCAGAGTTAAAGGTATTTTAATACTAATTCTACCTTATGTATCCTTTAGGAAAGATGAGGAAAAAGTAAGTCGCCCTACAGAGAGGAGAAGAAGCCATCTTCTATCTATGTCATTTTATTTATTTTTTTAATTTTATATTTTTTATTAAATCATAACTGGACATTGATGCATTTATGGGGTTCAGTGTATTGATTTAATATACAATGTGAAATGCTTACTTTGAACTGATTAACACATCCATCACCATTGCACTCTTTTCTTAACAGTTTTGAGTGTACCACTGCATCATGCACATGAGATGAGGTCCCCCAAATGCCCTCCCTCCTCCCATATTCCCCCTCCCCTCCCCTCTTTCTTCTCTTCCCTTCTACTTTCTGGACTATAGTTATGTTTTACCATTCATATAAATGTGTAGGTGGTTATATATTGATTTCATAGTAGTATTGAGTACAGTGGATACATTTTTTCCCCCATTCTTGGATACTTTACTAAGAAGAATATGTTCCAACTCCATCCAGGTAAACATTAAAGATGTGACGTCTCCATCTTTTTTATGACTGCATAGTATTCCATGGTGTACATATACCACAATTTGTTAATCCATTCATAGATTGATGGGCACTTGGCAATTATGTATTAGGCTGCAATAAACATTCTGATGCAAAGGTCCTTATTGTAAAATGATTTGGATTATCTGGGTACATACCTAGTAGAGGAATTAAAGGACTGAATAGTGAGTCTACTTTAGTTCCTTCTTTCCAAAAGGGCTATATTAGTTTGCATTCCCACCAGCAGTACAGAAGCGTTCCCTTTTCTCTGCATCCACACCAACATCTATAGTTTTGGGATTTTGTAATGTGGGCTAATCTTACTGGAGTTAGATGATATCTCAAAGTGGTTTTGATTTGCATTTCTCTGATGATTAAGGATGATGAGCATTTTTTCATGTGTTTGGAGGCCATGCGCCTGTCTTCATCAGAGAAGTTTCTGTTCAAGTCTTGCCCACATAGAAATGGGGTTATTTGCTCTGTTCTTATTGATTAATTTGAGTTCTCTGTGGATTATAGTTATCAGACCTTTGTCAGAAACATAAGCTGCAAAAATATTTTCCCATTTTGAAGGATGTCTGTTTGCTTTCCTTACTGTGCTCTTGGCTGTGCAAAAGCTTTTTAGTTTGATCAGATCTCAGTAATTTATATTTGGTGTTGCTTTAATTACCCAGGGGGTCCTCCTCATAAAATATTCTCCCAGGCCAATATCTTCAAGTGTTTTCCCTGCACTCTCTTCTAGTATTTTTGTAGTTTCATGTCTTAAGTTTAAATCTTTTATCCAGTGAGAATCAATTTTTGTTAATGGTAAAAGGTAGGGGTCCAGTTCAGTCTTCTACAGGTCACCAGCATCATTTGTTAAATAGGGAGTCTTTCTTCTACTGAATATTTTTGAGAGCTTGTCAAAGATCACATGACGATTACTAGCTGGGTTCATCCCTTGGTTCTCTATTCTGTTCCATAAATCTACCTCTGTTTTTGTGATCACTATAGATTTATAGTATAGCCTGAAGTCTGGTAACATGATACCTCCTGATTTGTTTTTATTTCTGAGTAATGTATCTGGTATTCAAGGTTTTTATGATTCCATATAAAATGAAGCACTATTTTTTCAAGCTCTTTAAAGTATGGCAATGGTGCTTTAATTGGGATTGCATTAAATCTGTAGATTGATTTGGGTAGTATGGACATTTTAACAATGTTGATTCTTCCCAGCCATGAGCATGGTATATTTTTCCATTTGTTAACATCTTTGGTGATTTCTTTTCTCAGAGTTTCATAGTTATCTTTATAGAGATATTTCACAGTCTTTGTTAGGTAAATTCCCAGATATTTCATCTTCTTTGGCACTATTGTAAAAGGAATAGAATCCTTGATTGTTTTTCTCAGCTAGATTATTGTTGGTGTATATAAAAACTACTGAGTTGTAAGTATTGATTTTGTATCCTGAGATGCTGCTGTATTTCTTGATTACTTGTATGAGTTTTGAAGTTGAGTCCCTGGGAATTTCCAGATATAAGATCATATCATCAGCAAAGAGTGAGAGTTTGATCTCCTCTGACCCTATATGGATTCCCTTGATTGCCTTCTCTTGCCTTATTGTGATAGCTAAGACTTCCATTACTATGTTGAATAGCAGTGGAGACAGTGGACATCCTTGCCTCATTCCTGATCTGATTGGAAATGTTGTCAATTTTACACCATTCAATATGATATTGCCCATGCTTTTGATGTAGAGGGCCTCTATCAGTTTAAGGAATGTCCCTTCTATGCCTATTTTCTTAAGTGTTCTGATCACGAGAGGATGATGGATATTATCAAAGGCTTTTTCTGCATCAATTGAATCATATGGTCTTTGTTTTTTATTTTATTGATGTATTATATTTATAGATTTGCGTATGTTGAACCAACCCTGTAACCCTGGAATAAAACCAACTTGATCACGGTGTATAATTTTTTTGATGTTTAAACTCACTTTTTGACTAATCTACACAGCTCT
>CAUYTI010135126.1:0-36720 GCA_963575145.1 Galago senegalensis
AGGCACCCACCACAATACCCAGCTGTTTTTCTGTTGCAGTTGTCATTATTGCTTAGCTGGCCCCGGGCTGGGTTCAAAACCACCAGCCTGGGTGTATATGGCTGACACCATAACCACTGTGCTAAGGGCACTGAGCCACCCCTGTCTTTCTTTTCTCTGCCCAGTGGATTATTTAGAAATGTGTGGTTTAATTTCCAAATATTTTGAGATTATCTATATTTCTTTATATTATTTATTTCATATATAATTTTATTGTCTTATAAAATTTCACTATTTTATATTTATTGAGGCCTGTTTTATGATCTTGTATATGACCTATCATGACATGTAGTCCATATGCTCTTTGATGGGATCAAACTGGCTCAGGGAATTGTTCAAGTTCTCATTAATGGTTTTTTTTTTTTTTTTTTGAGACAGAGCTTCAAGCTGTCCCCCTGGGTAGAGTGCCGTGGCATTACAGCTCACAGCAATCTCCAACTCCTGGGCTCAAGCGAGTCTCTTGTCTCTGCCTCCCAAGTATCTGGGACCACAGGAGCCCGCCACAACGCCCGGCTATTTTTTGATTGCAGCCGTCATTGTTGTTTGGCGGGCCCGGGCTGGGGATTCGAACCCGCCACCTTAGGTGTATGTGGCTGGCGCCTTAGCCGGTTGAGCCATAGGCGCCGAGCCTCATTAATGGTTTTCTGTCTAAATGTTCTATTATTAATCAGAGTGAAAGTCTCCAATTATTACTTTTTAATTTTATACTTCTCTTTCAAGTCTGGTACTTTTCTATGGATATTTTAGATCAATGTTTTTAGGTTTAAGTCTTCTTATTTTACTATGATGAAATGTTTCCCTTTGTCCCTAGGAACATTTCTTGTCTTAAAGTCTGCTTTGTCTGTGATTAACACAGGTAGTCTAGAACTGTTGTGACTACTCATTTTATCCTTTGCCATTATTTTATCGTTTTAAATTTCAACTTTTTGTATATTTAAATCCAATGTATATTTTATATTCACAATATGTTGTTGGCTATTTTTTAAAAATCCAGTCTATTTCTGTTTGTTGTTGTTTAAAGTGTTTAGTTCTTTCACATTTAAATTCACATCTATTTTCATAATAGTTTTTTATGTATCTCTTATTTCTCTTTTGCTTCTTTTTCTACTTCATTGTTTTCATTTATGTCCAATAATTATTTTTAGTGCTCTCTTTTGTTTCTTTTTAATTTTTAATTAAAATAATTTTTAATTATTTTGATATGTTTGCAAAAATTCATTTTCTTAGATCTTGCTATAGTGACTACATTACTCAATGTACTGCTTCACTTAAGACACTCTCCTCAACAAAATACTCACTTCCACCTAAATATAGCAAACTTACTCCAATATATCTCCTTTTACTTCTTCCTTTTTTGCATTACTGTCATATATATTATACTTAGATATAATATAAATCCAAAATTTATGTACTATGAACATTGCTTTATATAATCTTAAGTATTTTAAATGTTAATAGGATAAAGCAAACATTTATGTTTATATATCAAGTTATCAATTTATCATCTGCTATCATTTCCTTGCAACATCAAGATGCTCCTTTAGTATTTCAGACAGGACAGGTCTGCTAATGATGAATTTTCTATGCCTGTGTTAACTGCTACTGTTTTTAAATATCATTCACTTTTGAAGACTGCTTCTCTGGACATAAACTTCTTGGCCAAGTTTTTCTCTTTTAGTACATTTGTTATGTCATTTCACTGTTTTATGGCCTTCATTGTGTCTCACATGAAGTCTGCAGTTAATATTCCTGTTTCCCTGTATATAATGAGTTGTTTTTCTCTATTTATTTTACACATTTATCTTATGAATTTCAAAAGTTTAGTTATTGGGTTTATTTGTGGATACTTTTGTACTTATCCTAATTCAATTTTGTAGAACTTCTTGACTCTATAAATTAAGAATAGTATTAAAACAAATCTAAAATATTTTTCTTTTTATATATTTCTATAAATTTATCTGTGTGTGGGAGGGTAAGAATTATCATCGATAAAATCAGAATAATTTGTGTATACAAAATTAAAACTTATGCTAATGAAAGAAACAATCAAGTAACTGAAAATAACTCATGGAAAAATGTTAATTTTTTAAGGAAAATTATAGGATGAGGTGATTAAGTTGAGAAAAGCCCCCTAACTCCAAGACAGATTTGGAAAGTGAAAAAGAAAAAAATCTTACAATATATTATTATAACTTTATAATAGATCCTGAGAGAACTTCATAAGATCCTGAGAGAATAAAAGTTATGGACGTGAAATTATGAAAGTAATATAATTTTTCAGATACATAAACAATTTTTCATATTAATAAGGTCCTATGAATGCTTGGTATAGTAAATGGAAAGAAAATTAATACCCACACCAATGCAAATCATGAGATTTCAAAACTCCAGACATAATAGAAAGATCTTAAAAGCTTCTAACGAGGGAAAAATATGCCTTCTCAAGAGCAACGTAGATTTTAGAAGGAAGTTGAGCAATGCATTCAATATCCTTAGGAAATATATTTTCATTGTAGAATTCTCTGCAAATGTCACAATAAGGTGAGATGGTTTAAAATATATGAGCATTCAAAAAATTGGTTTTCCATTTACTCTATCATAGGAAGATAAGATTATAACTCAAAAAAAATGAGAGAGTAAATTAAGAAATAGTAAATCATAAGATGTTGGAAGCCATGGGGTGACACAGAACAATTTCTAAGGCAGGTCCCAGAATGACAGGTATCTATTAGGCACAGAGCAGTCCTACAGAAAGACAGGTTTCCAGTAGAGAAAGTGAAAATTCATAAATTATATTATATATTATATTATAAATATTATATAATGGTTATATGATGTCACTGAGCAGTTAAAAATATTGTAAGAATTTTGGAGGAAAAAGATAAATGGTAAAAATTGAAATAAAAGGAAGAATAAGAAAATAACAGCTTCTAAGATAAAGAGAAGCAAGAACAGTAGAAGAAAAAAGCTTAGTCATAATATCGTGCATAGTAAGCAAAAAGAAATAATATTTTCATAGTTATAACTATTGACTGCTATTCATTTATCAAAATTTGGAACATTTTTAGAAGAATGTGGAAGAAGACATGTTTGGGTGTGTGATTGGATACTACAGAGTCAATAGACGACAGCTAAAATTGATAATAAAATAATTAACAGTACAAAGACATTATTTTAAACATGCTAATAAAATACCTAGAAAAGTTTAAAGTATCTCACTCTTTGAAACAATGAGGTGAGTTTAAAAAACAAGCTTTTCTGTATTGTTTACTTTTAACTTAATGACATACAAGGTTTGTTTTTTTGTTTTTGTTTTTTTTGACAGAGTCTTACTATGTCACCCTTGGTAGAGTGCTGTGGCATCACAACTCACAGCAACCTCAAACTTTTTGGGCTTTAGCAATTCTCTTGCCTCAGCCTCCCAAGTAGCTGGAACTACAGGCATCTGCCACAGTGCCCAGCTATTTTTGGTTGTAGTTGTCATTGTGGATTAGGAGGCCTGGGCTGGGTTTGAACCCGCCAGCAGTATAATCACTGAGCTATGGGCATTGAGCCAGACATGTATGAGTTTGATTAAAATTAAAATTACTTTTTAAGAAAAAAATGACAACTATACATATGTGAATTTGGGACCTTCATTCTGTACTCTAGGGGCCTGAAAGAGTGAATGTTCTTTTAATGGTAACTAGGAATCAGCTCTCTGGAGGACATCTTTGATGTCCCTGAATTTCAGGGTTGTAACATAGTACATATGTCTTCTTATTGTGAAAACACAAATACAGTAGAATCTTTATAAGCTGACCCCCAGGGGATTGGAACAAATTGGTTAACATACAGAGGAACCAGGCCTACTGTACATATACATGTACATATACATGTGGTGCATGCCAGGTCTATGAAAATTAGGTCAACTTAAGGAGGTGGTCAACTGGGGAAGTTCTACTATTTCTCTGTTCTGTTTGGCTTTCAGGCTTTTAAAAATCAATTGTGGGCAAGGTGGCTCATGCCTATAATCCAAGCACTCTGGGAAGCAAAAGTGGGTGGGCTGCCTGAGCTCAGGAGTCCTGGACCAGCCTGAGCAAAGCAAGACCCTGTCTCTACTAAAAATAGAGATGTGGTGGACACCTATAGTCCCAGCTACTCAGGGGGCTGAGGCAAGAAGATCACTTGAGCCCTAGAGTTTCAGGTTGCTGTGAACCATGACACCATGGCACTCTACCCCAGGGTGACTGAGTGAGACTCTGTCTCAAAAAAAAAAAAAAAAATGAAAAAACAAAAAACAAAATCAAGAGTGGGTAGAGCAAGATATATCCAATGATCATCCCTCTGCATGAACAGAAAATTCGGTAACTATGCATGCAAGGAAGCACCTTCCAAATAACGAAAACTCAGGTGAGTGATCATAGTACCTGGTTTTAAAGACAGAAAAGACAGTCTTTCATTGTCTGTGCCAACCCTCCCTCATCCTCCTGCAGCGTCAACACAGTATGCTTAGTGGAAAGAGGGTCTGTGTGCCCTAGGGAGGAAGATGGAAGTGATTGAGGGACTTTGCATTGGAACTCAAAGCCATTCTGTCACAGGGAACATAGCATAGACCAAGATACTGCCAGTGCACACAGAGGGATAATTTTGACCAGCCTGGACAGAAGGAAATCCTCCTCCCTAAAATCTGAGCACAGTTAACCCCACCTCCAGCTGACAAAAAGCAATTTGAGGCCTGGAATAAATTTGTCAGAAAGTCAAGTCACAAAGGATGCATTTCTTTGGCAATTCTTACAGCTGTGCTGCCTCTGAACTGGGGTGCACTTGACTCAGTGAGATGCCAGTGGCAGCCAACTCAATCCCTGTTGTCACCCCCTCCCACCTCTAGGCAGTGCTGCTCAGATGCAGTCTTTTTTCTACTTGGGGAAAGGATAGGGACAAGTTTGGAGGACTTTATTTAGTAAAAGTCAGAGTAAAATAAAGTACAAAGCAAATTACTGAAGCCCCTAATTCCAGGCCTAAATCCTGGATGGAATTTCCAAACCTACTCTGGGCCAGAAGAAAAGCCACTGCCTTGAAGGAAAGCACACAGTTGGTACTAGCAGGATTCACCATCTGCTGACATAAGAGTCCTTGGGGCTGTGAATAAACTCAGAGGTAACCAAGAAGAAGTCACTAAAGGCTTTGGGAGTGACTTGGATGGCTTCAGGTACAACCTCGTACAAAACCAGTTGTGGTGGCAATGAGGGACTGCCAACATCATTTCTCCAAGAATTCCAGCAGCCCAGCTATAGCAATGAGGGAAGAGAATGAGAGAATTTGCCTGGTAATCCAGGGAAATCTTACCAAATCCACCAATATGGTACCACTGACAATCTGAAAGGGTGACAGTATTACTGGGCTTGGATGCCCACTGCTGACATGGCTGTGGTGACAAAAGACTTATATCAAAAGCTTCAAGTACCTTTAAATATCTGGAAAGCCTTTTCAAAAACCACCCCAGACTATGACGATTGGAATAAACACCTAACTCTTTAATGACCAGACATAGACAAATATTCTCAAGAATCAAGACCAAAGCGATGTAGATATGTGATCTTCCAGAAAAAGAATTTGAAAAAGCTGTTCAGAAGAAGTTCAACGAACTTCAAGAGAACACAGAGAATGGATTGGGAGGCCTATCAGAGAAATTTAATGAACAGATAGAAATAATAATAATAAAACAAACAAAAATTCTAAAGCTGAAAATTTCCATTGACAAACTGAAAAAAATGTATCAGAATCTCTCAATAGCAGAACTGATCATGCAAGAAAAAGAACTATTTATTGAAGACCTAACCCTGTATGTTGTCTACAAGAAACCCACTTGACCTATAAAAACACAGATAAACTGAAAATGAAGGGGGTAGAAAAGATATTCCACAAAATTGAAATAAACAAAGGAGTAGGAATAGCTATTCTTCTATCAGACAGAATAGATTTCAGGTCAAAACTGTAAAAAGAAATAAAAAAGATCAGTATATAATGATAAAAGGAACAATTCAACCAGAGTTGAATACGTATATACAACTCTATATAGAGAGTGGACACTCCAAAAGTGGACAATATATATCCGTGTAATACTGGAGCAACCAGATATGTAAAACAAATAATATCAGGGCTAAAAAAAGAGATAGATCACAATGCAATAACTGTTGGAGATATCAATGCTCCACTTTTAGCATTGGACATATCTTCCAGACATAAAATCAACAAAGTAACATTAGATTTTTCTGCACTATGGAACAAATGGACCTAATAAATATTTACAGAATGTTTCATCCAATTGGTGCAGAATACACATTCTTCTCCCTAGCTCATAGATCATTCTCAAGGAAAGACCATATGTTAGACCACAAAAAAAGGCTTTAAAAATTCCAAAACATTGAAATCATATCAAGTATTTTCCTTGACCAAAATGGAATAAAGTTAAATATCAATAACAATAGGAAACTATACAAACACACGGAAATTAAACAACATGCTCCTGAATAGGTCAATAAAGAGATAAAAAAGGGAAATTTAAAAATGCATCAAAATAAATCAAAGTGAAAAAATATATATATAAAAAACCCCTACAGATACAGAGAAAGCAATATAAGGTGCGCATAAAGTTCATGTACAATTTTAAATTTGTGAAAAGAAACAAAAAGGATTAGTATATAATGATAAAAGGGACAATTCAACAAGAGTTGAATATATATATGGAGAGAGAGAGAGAGAGAGAACTCCCAAAGTGTACAATATATAGACATGTAATACTGGAACATCCAGATTTTAAATTGCACATGAACTTTATGTCTATCCTGTACTAAGAGGAAAGTTTATATCAATAAGTGTCTTCCTCCCAAAAGTAGAAAAGCTTCAAGTAACTAATAAGGCATCTTAAAAAACTAGAAAAACAAGAGAAAGTGATACCTAAGTAGAAGAAAAGAACTAATAAAGATCAGCTCAGAAATAGATGATATTGTAACCAAGAAAAAAGCAATATGCAACATCAATGACACAAAAAGTTGTTCTCTGAAGAAGGTAAATAAAACAGACAAACCTCTAGCCAGACTAGGGAAAAAAAAATAGAAGACCCATAAAAATTAAATCAGAAGTGGAAAAAGAGACATTTTACCTATCCTGCAGAAATTCAAAGGATCATTAAAAACTACTGTGAGCAACTACATGCAAATAAATTAGAAAGCTTAGAAGAAACGAATAAATTCCTAGACACATAGAACTCACCATCAAGCCAGGAAGAAATTCTAAAACCTGAATAAACCAATAGCAAGTAACAAAATAGTAAAAGTAATAAAATGTCTCCCATCAAACAAAAGTCCAGGACCAATGGCTTCACTATTGTATTCTACCAAGTATTCCAAGAAAAACTAATATGATCTACTAATACTTCTTAAACTATTCAAACAAAAATCGAGGAGGAGGAAATACTCTCACACTCATACTGATACCAAAACCAGACAAAAAAGCGCAACAACAACAAAAAGAAAACCGTAGACCAATATCTATGATGATCTTAGATGCACAATTCAAGAAAATACTAGCACAGTGAGAATGTCTATGCCTCTTTGGGGTTAACACTGGAAGTAGGATTGCTGCTGAGTCACAGATTTCATTTTATAACATAGTGCCAAACTTCTTTCCCAAGCAACTGACATTTGGCATTCCTGTTAACAATATATAACAGTTCCAGTTACTGTCCATCCTCGCCAACACTGTGTAGCCAGTGTTTTTTTTTTTTTTTTTTTTTTTTGCAGTTTTTGGCCAGGGCCAGGTTTGAACCCACCACCTCTAGCATATGGGGCTGGTGCCCTACACCTTTGAGCCACAGGCACCACACCCAGTTTTTGTTTTTTTTTAATTTTAATATGGGCTCTTAAATAAATAGGCAGTGGGTATGCTATTGTGATTTTAATTTTTATTTCCATAATGACTAATGGTGTTGACAATATGTGACATATCTATTAAAAACGTATCTCCATCTTTTATCAGGTTATTTTCTACATATTGATATTTGAAAATTCTTTATATATTTTTTCAAAGTTTTGTCTTATTCTGTGACTTGTCTTTCTATTTTCTAAACAGTATATCTTTTCAAGAGCAAAGGTTTTAATTTTGATGAAGTCCAGTTGACCCATCTTTTACAGTTTGGGCTCTTCCCTCCTCCTTCTGAAATCTTTGACCAACACAACATCAGAATGATTTTCCCCTATGTTTTCTCCCATAAATATTACAGTTTTAGGCTTTACATTTAAGTTTACCATTGATTTTGAAAACAATTTAATAAGGTATAATAAGTTCAGGGGTCCTTTAATTTTATTATTTAATTTTTGGCATGTGGATATCCAATTGACCAGAGCCATTTTCAGAAGGAAGTTTTCCTTGCTCCATTGAATTACCTTGGATCCTTGGTATCACTTAATTGACCACACATTGGATTTATTTTTAGATTTTTTACTTGGTTCCAATGATAAACATCTTGAAATGCAAATAGAGGTATATGTGGTTTTATTGAACTAAAATAACCACATTTTTAACCTACTATATCTGTTATCATATTATGAATATCTGCCATTTTACATTTATTAACTATTCTTTGGAAACATGATTTTTATTATTAAATATATTTCCATGTAAAAATTTCATATTGCAGATGAAATAAGTAATCAGAAAGAAATGTTTTTAAAGTGGGCTAGTTTTTAATTTAAATCCACTTGTTACATCAAGCAAGACTGAGACTTAAATGCTTCTACAAAGCATTTAGACGTAATATCAAAGTATAAAGTCTAGAATTAGTGCATACAAACATGAAAGGGAGCCATTTATAGTTAAGCTTGTTACAGACAAGTCTGATTGAATTATCTAGATCCACACCTGAAAAAAAAATCACATATGTGACTTATCATAGGACGGAAGTCTCAACTGGTTATCAAAGCAATACAAGAAAACACAGACCTCATTAGCAGCAGCTGCCACAGTGAACCCCAGAGCATGCAACGTATTTTCAGCCTGTCTTCAGTAATAAGAGCACAAGAGTATGCGCCATATTGTGTGGGCTGGTTGTCAACATCTGCCTGCTAGAAAGAGGTGCTGTGGCTTTCCCAGACACTGGATCTGCTTACAACAGAGGGAGGAGATAGCAAAGGCTGGTCTACAAAGAAACACCTTTTAGATTGCTCAAGATATGGGAAAACATCTCAGCCTTGCCTGATTTCCTTGTTCAGAATTGTCAGGCTCCTGCTCTGCGTGTGCTCTTTTGCTGCAAATGGCATTCTTACTTAACAAAAGAATCAAACAGAAGCACTAGTGTGGGCGACTCCCTGTCCTAAAAGCACATTTCCAGTGCACTTTGATCACAGGCTCTCTGCATTAGTATTCTGTCCAGGAGTAAAACTGGAGCTATTCATACTGCTGAAGAGAAAACTTCCCCAAGGTTTTAATGAATTACTGTGTTTGTTCAACACTTGTCAGGTGTTTCAAATCATTCTATTGATAGCACAGTAATATGTGTGTTTTATAAGTGACGGACCTAAAATACAAAGAAAATCTGTTCTTCCATATATGCTGCTCTACATTTCAAAAATCTAAACACATCTGTAAATTACAATTAAAATGAACTCACTGCAGCCTGATTTAGAAGCACTTGCTTTGATTCTCAAAATACCTTAGAAATTCTTGCCCAAAGCTCCACATTAGTTAAGAAGTTGAATGGACATCTACAAAGAAAACTAGGTTCATGGAAGGTCAAAGTAGAATCTCATTCACTCGATTACCATTTCCTTTATCTTAACTCAAAAAATCTTGGGTACTTACCAAGGCTGATGGGAGCACAGCTACAGTGAGGGAATAATTGAGAGCCCAAAGGGCAACAAAGACAGCCGAGAGTGGCATTTGAAATGTGGCTGGGCATCTCCTAAATCAAATTGTGGTGGCTGGCAGACCAAGGGACCCCAGGACATCCAAGGAATATACTTAGAATTTTGTCTCTTGAAATTTCAGTTCGATAATTGCCTTAGACATTGTTTTTATTTTTGTGCATTTATGATTTGGGGATTTTTTTTTTTTAGTATGAGTTACACTTTTTTTAATTAAACAGAAAACTTCATTTGAAAAGTAATGCAAATCAGAACTTCTAATTTTCACTTGGTTGTGTAGACAATTGGTAAAAGTGACATTTCTAAATATGCAAAGCCAAAAGCAAGACGCACTGCAGACTCATGCCACTTTTTGAACCCTGCATGGAATACCAACTAAAACAAATTAGCCTAATTGGATTACAGTTCACTAACATTAGCACACTGAGAGGGCTAAGGAAAACAGAGCTGACACAATTAACTTTGGGAAACAGTATTTTGACTCCCTCTTGTGAGACGAAAGACAATAAAAACTGTACAAAAATGCGCTACTCCAGTAAATGTATTTCCCTCTTTGAGGAAAAATGAGAGAAATGCCTAATAGCAAGGTATTTTCCGCAAGACATTTGTTAAATACAAAGAGGAGTTATACAGAGGAAAAAGGTAGCTAACTGCTTCAGTATATTTTGTTACCCCTTCTTCATAAGAGCTGTGTAGCAGGCTATCATATGAAAAGCCAATAATTCATTTGACAACAGTTACAATTTACATATTTTGCAGGTTAGATAATTGAAAAGACTGTAATGCAGTCTTCAATTTATCTTTGTACAATTGTATGAGCATATGATACATAAGAATGAAACTGATAGGCATTAAAATATATACTTACTAGAATGTTTGTATTCTCTTCTGTATTTTGTGCTGCTGTTGAGATCTCTATGCTTTATGTGCATATGGGTAGACGATCGATAGATGGATAATCAAAATGTCTTCTAAAATGATTGTACAAATTACAATCTTTCTTATAGTGCGTGAGCATTTTGTATCTCCTTGGTGAACACAGCTATCAAAAGTGTTCATATTTGCAATTTTAACTGTATGGTCCTTTCTGTATTTCAAGGCATTTCAGAAGCAATGTTGTTTATTTCCTTGTATCATGTTGTGTATCTGAGTTTTGTTTCTTTCTAAAAGGATTTTTTATATTAAGAAAAGTTAATCTCCAAATGCAATCAATGTGACCTATTTTTTGTACCCTCAATGAATTTCCAACAATGAAAAGAAAAAGAAAAAGAAATCTCTTGTTGCATAAATATACCATTTTTATAGACATTTTGTGCAAAAGAGATACAAGTTCTGATAATTAGTTTGTGAGCTCTCCACATGTGCTTGTGTTGGCAGAACTGTACAAACAACTCAGTAAGGTTTCATAACCTTGGTATATCAGTGTCTCACAGTTGTGTTTGTGTAGCCATGTGGTGGTGCCCTACTGAGCTGCTCAGTGGCATTCATCGTTGTTGTGTGTGTTTGTGTGCTGTGGAAACAATGTCGAAGCTTGAATTAGAGCAACGAACAAACATTACATTTCTTGTTAACCTTGGAAAGAATGGAAGTGAAATCAGGCTCATGTTGGTCCTAGTTTATATAACTCCATGAGGAAAATGACAGTGTACAAATTGATTAAATGTTTTTCTATAGAGAGAGAAAGTCATTGATGAAGAGAGGTCAGGGAAGCCAGTAATGAGCATAACTGATGAAAATAGTGAAAAAAAATCATGGACTCCTACGTCAAAATTGTTGGCTGACAGTGAGAACACAGAGGCCAAATACACATTGATAGAGAAACAATTAGGAAAATCTTGACTGAAAATCTCGGTATAAGAAAGGTGCAGCTTTGCATCAGGACAATGCAACAGCACACTCAGCACTGCCTGCGAGGGAGTTTTTATCTAGTACACACTGTATTGGAACACCCTCTCTACTCACCTGATCTGGCCCCCAATTACTTTTTTTTTTTTTTAATGTGAGGATAAAGGAAATATTGAAAGGAAGACATTTTGCTGATGTTCAAGACATCGAGGGTAATACAATGTCAGCTCTGATGGCCATTCCAGAAACTGTTCCAAAATTGCAAGAGTAGACTAGGCTCTGGCCTCAGTGCACAGCTTCCCAAGGGGAGCCTTTCGGAAGGAATATAGTGATTCTCAGAAATGAGGTATGTAGCACCTTCTCTATACGTTCACCAACTGAATTGTCAGAACTTCATATATTTTTTAATCAGATTTGCTTTTCTTATTCTGCCTATATTGGGCTGAAGCTTTATTGTACATAAATTTAAAATTTCTACATAATTATCATTTGTTTACATGTTGCTTCCTGGGATTTATGCCTTTCCTAGAAAGGCTTTATTTAACTTCAGAACATAAAAATACTTCTTTTTTTTTTTTCCTAGCAGTACACATAATATTTTTTATTTAAAATTTATTCCCTACCTGGAATTTATTTGGGTATGAAGAATCAGATACAGATGTAGAATTATTTGTTTTTCCAACTCGTAAAGGTATCCAAATGTTACTTCTGAAAGGTTTTCATTGGATAGAATTGAAGTCTATGTCATACCTTAACTTCCTATATATGTCCTGTGCTATTTCTGGAGTTTCCATTCTCTTTTGTTAATTTGTTTATCCATTTGCCAATAAAAATCTATGTCATCTAATCATGTATGACTAATCTTCCCTACTCTTCCGATACAGAAATTTTCTGGTGATTTGTTGTTCGATGTATTTTTTTTTTTCAGAATAACATGAAAAACACTTGTCAGTGTTCCACTGATTTTTGAGAGAACTTTGATTTTCATCAATTTGACTATGATCAGAACTTTTCTTCTCTGTTTTTTAGTTTTGAGGAAATAAATGATTATTGTACACATTTTAATTACCTGAGTATTAACTAAATATATCTTTGGCTTAAAACATTTAAACAATAAATAATTATTCAGAAGGATGGATGAAATTACTATTTTATACTTTCCACTAATTCTACTTTTCCCTCTAGGAGTAATTGTAGGTTCTAGTGCAGTGCCCCTACTTTTAGTCATTTTTAAAATATTTTTTTCTGTCTGAGCTGCCTTTGTCAAACTTTAACATATTACACTAAATCTGAAATAAATTCATGTAGAACACTTACTTTTTCTTTATATTCTTGGACAAATAGATTTTAATACATTCATACAACAAATACTGGAGTACCTGAATACTCAGCATCCTTTTAGATACTGGGAATACAGCAAAAAAATGAAACAGTGTAAAATTGTTGCATTTTTGAAAGTATGTATTAGGAAGAGTTCATAAGTCAGTGAATTTTGTAATGTAAATTATGATCAGTGATTTTGAGAATAATAAAGGGACTCAGTTGTGGCTGGATGTAGGCTGCTGTTGTTTTAAGCAGGGTGACCCAAGATGTACATACTCTTCGTGCCTGGTATCTGTGGATGTGTCATGTAACATGGCAGACAGGACTTCTCAGATGTAATTAAAGTTATTGCCTTAGTCCATTTGTGTTGTTGTAACAAAATTCCACAGGTGGGTAATATATAAATAATATACACTTATTTCTCGTAGCTCTGGAAGTTGAGAAGTTCAAGATCAAGGACTGGTGGGTGTCTGGTGTGGGGCATGTCTCTGACTCCAAGATGTTTCCTTGAACACTGTATCCTCACAAGGCAGGAAGGACAGAGGGCAAAAAGAACCTAAGCTCTTTTATAAAGCACTAATCCATTCCTGAGGGCAAAGCCCTCATGACTTAATCAGTTCCCTGAAAGGCCCCACCTCTTAATACTACCACAATAGAGATTAAGTTTCAACATGAATTTTTGAGAGAATACCATCATTCAAACCATAGCAGGTTGTGAACCCTCAAATAGGAGATTATCCCAGATTATCTGGGTAGTCCGAATCTAAGTGCAGGAGCTCTTAAAGCAGAGAATGTTTTTCTAGCTGGAAGCAGATGAGATGGGGCAGAAGGAGAAATCAGAGAGATTAGAATCATGTGAACGAAAACACTCTTGCAAGTTTGAAGGTGGAAGGGAAAGGTGTCGAGGAATGCAAGTGGCCACTAGGATCTGAGAAAGACCCCAGGCTGCAAGAGACATAAACTCAGTCCTCCAGCAGTAAGGACTGATCCTGGAAGCACATCCCCCAGTGACTCCTGGTCTGAATGACTGACACAACTTGTGCACTTCTGGTTTCTAAAGTACCTCTTCTTCATTCTTCATCATGTATTCATTTCCTCAATGTATTTTGTTTCTTTCTTCTTCCCCTTGAGAAAGTACATATTAGTACGTCCCATTATGGACGTTGTTAGTTTGGTTTTTAACTCTGAATATGTTTTGGTTCTATTCACATCTGTGATTTGCTCATGACTGGTCTGAGATGCACAGAGCTTTGGAAATCCATCTTGGTTTAAACCAAGTACCACAATACTTGCCGAGGATCTTTGACAGATTATGGTTTGACATTTGTATCCATTTTTATTCTCATTGTAGAGAAGATTTTCATCACACTTTTTCCTAATCATTTATTTTACTTAGGGAGAGAAATTAATTAAATAAATATAGCTCTATTCCCATCATGTTGAATTGGAAGTTACTACATTTCTCTTGTTTAAGCTATCATTTCATTGTATGATGTTTCTTAGAAAATAATGAAGAATACTTGTGATATTATCTCAAGATATTAGGAGATTTTTCTTCCCCTAATCATTCATATTTCAATGCATCATAAAATTAATTTCTATTGAAAAAAATTTTTTTTGAGATAAGAGTTTCACTCTATTTAAGGTGAACACACGTCCTGCTTTTGATGGGACAGTCCCAATTTTTAACAATTTGTCCCATGTCCCATTGTGTTTTAAAAAAGTCTCGATGTTTGGAAAGAATGCACGAACAGACAGGAGAACAGGAAGGGAACATACAGTTTTCTGCTGCCATGTGGCTATTTTGCCAGGATATGAGTTTTATATTATTTTTGTTAATTTTATAATGTTAAATTGTAATAATAACAAATAATTGTTGAGAAGTGATTATCGAGAACTGCTTATCAAAGTTTGCATTGTTGTCAGGCCCTGCCCCCCCCGCCCCTCCCCCCGTCCCGCGCACTCCCCCCCCCAATGTTGTCCTGCTTTACCAATGTTAAAATCTAGTCACCTTAACTCTGTTGTTTAGGCTAGAGTGCCATGGCATCAGCCCAGCTCACAGTAACCTCAAACTCCTTTGTTCAAGTGATCCTATTACCTCAGCCTCCCTAGTAGCTAAGACTATAGGTACCTGCCACAGTGCCTGGCTAATGTTTTCTATTTTTAGTAGAGACAGGGTGTCACTCTTGCTCAGGCTAGTATCCAACTCCTGAGCTCAAGGGATCCTCCCTCCTTGGCCTCCAAAGTTGCTGGATTACAGGTGTGAGTTACCATGCTCTGCCTATATTGAAATATTTAAAATATGTATTTTTTACCATCAAATTATAAGCTATCTTTGTGCATTTTATATCTTTTCAAATTACTCACTTATAATACTTTAATGGATAAGAGCATACTTTTCTTTATGTTTTCACTGTCAATAATAGCAACATTTACTGGAAAACTTCACAGATGCCAGATTTTAGGGAACTAAATAAAATGTAAGCATTTCTTGAAATTATTTTTGCTAAATATAACCTATATTCTGAGTTGTATATTTATGGATCTTTTGACAGTTCTTCATTTATGGAATAAATAAAACTTCCATCTGATGTTTAACTGGAACTTGACTTCTCATTCAATGCCGGCTTCACAATATTCTTTGATCCTAATATGTTTAAGAAATTTTCTGGAAACAGCTGGTCCATGCTGTGGCTTAAGGGAGACATTTGGAGTTTGGTTTTCCATCCAGTTCCCATGGGAAATGCCCCTTTGAATTCAACTTTAGGAAGTCTTTGTATATTTAATGGGGGCAGTCATGCCGCCCTTTAAGTTCCCTTTAGGAAATCATTATATGCTCAAAGGAATAGCCAAAGCCAGCTTTGCATCTCATTGCTTACCTCTGGAAATGCAAAGGGACACTAGTTCAGTGAAGTGAGAGGTGCTTTGCTGAGACCATGACTTAATCTTTGTTATTTTTGTTATTGATGCTGAGGCCAATTGTATCTCAGTGAAAACCAGTGAACACAGTGCATAGGGAACCAGGACATAGTGAACTCCCTGTCATGCATTCCACCTTTTTTTTTTTTTTGGCTGGGGCTGGGTTTGAACCTACCACCTCTAGCATATGGGGCTGTTGCCCTACTCCTTTGAGCCACAGGCACCACCCCATGCAGTCCATCTTTTATTTTTACATTCATTTATAACTTGAGAAAGTATTTGTGGAATGCCTGTTTTCCTTAAAACACTTGGCTGGACCCTCAATAATATTAGGTTCCCCATGGCGGTGCCTGTGGCTCAAAGGAGTAGGCACCAGCCCCAGATGCTGGAGGTGGGGGGGGTTCAAACCCAGCCCTGGCCAAAAACTGCAAAAAAAAAAAAAAATTAGGCTCCCAGGATCTAATACTGAGGCAGTAACTTAACCAAACTTTATAATGCAAAGAGGTGAATATTATAGGAAAATAACTATAGTTTCAGTTCTGGTATTGTCCTGCAAATGATCTGTTAATAAGGAATAAGTATGTTTTCAAATAAATAATTACTTCCCCACGGTTAGTGTTATAGGGAGAGTACATTCAAGTAGTGAAAGTCATTTCACTCTACAGAACAGTTTTTCCACCTGTTTAATGTCATGGCATCCTTGAACATATAGTTAAATTTTTTTTTTGTTGATCAAAAAAAAAAAAAAGAGTGAAGAAAAAAAGAATTACTGTGCTTTGAACTTCTTTTGAAAATAATTTAATTAATGATATCTAAAAAATTTTGTGGCACACCTAAGATCTTTTCAGGGTATACCAATGTGCATAGCATACTGGTTGAAAAATCACTGCTCTAGGAGAATTGAACTATTGACCACGGTCTAAGTAGCAATTGCCAGGTTTCTCTGTTAGTTCTGCAGGACAATCTTAGCCTATAGAATGGACAGATCAAAGAGAACTGCAGCTTTAATATTGTCTTAGAGCATCTTGATTAGGGGATCCAAGGGCAAAATCATCAGCACATAGACAGCCTTGAGTGATTGATATCAGCACTTTTCTTTTTCCAAGTAAAATATCAAAAATTCATATTTGGAACTGAGTTAATAAAAATGAAATTCTTCATTTAGCACTTTACAGAGTCTCGTTTGTACTTTAATTGACCTAATTGGTGATTCATTCACTGTGAATGTGTTGTCCATATTGTGTATTTTATTAAGTGTACAGAACATTAATAGAAACCGAGGCTCGGAGTTTAAAATTTAATTATCCTGAGCCACAGAGCTACTAGGTGATGGAACTAGTTTTTAAACTATATTTGTCTAAATCAAAGCCTGTGATTAAAACCTGTATACTCCTCTGGAGTAGAAGTGTAGACTGTGCAGCTACAGATGTTTTTTGGAGATTTGCTGCCATTTTATAAGTCTTAGTTTGAAAGCCTAGGTCTAGAAAACTCACATTCCTACAGGACCAAGCAGTGTGGGAAGAAGGCCCGTGGGATGGGAGCCTTCTGGCACTAACTTTCGGGTTAGAGACACACATACAGGGAAACCTTTCACTTTGCCTTCAGCTTTTCTGTAGGAAAGACAACCAAGCCAGTACAATGCTGAAAGGCTCCCTGTTGGGGAGAGGACCGAGAGGGATGGGCTGTGCTGAGGTGGCTACGTGTGTGTGCTGGTGAGGGGGCAGCCGTCACCCCCTCCAACTCTTTGGGGCCCTGTAAAAATGGTGGCTCATATTAACAGATCTTCTAATTTTTCCACAGGTTCCAGAAACACGACTTGCGGAATGCAATATTCTGATTCCAGAGGCAATCTAGCCCAGGCCAGGCTGTGGAGCTTGAGACCTTCTGTTTGGTTCCTGGTTCCACCACTCACTAGGCTGGATCTCTGATCAGTTCCTCAGCTCTTCTGGACCTCTGCCTCATTGTTTTTAGCTGAAAAAGGAATTAAAGAACAGTGTTGTCTCAGCTGACAACATGCCATCATCCAGCACTTTGGGAGGCTGAGGTGGGAGAGGATCACTTGAAACCCGGACTCTGAGCCCAGCCTGGGCTACATATTTAGGCAGGTGTGTTGCTGTATGCCTGCCATCAGTGTTCCTCTGGAGGCTGAGGCAGGAAGATTGCTTGAACCCTAGCTAGGACTTCGAGGTTGCAGTGAGTTACAGGACTGATTGCACCACTGTGCTTCAGAGTGGGCAATAGAGCAAGACCCTGTCTTTAAAAAAATTAAATTAAGGACCACATATTAGAAAATTTCATTTTTATGAAATATTCATCATAGCTAAATCTATGGAGACAGAGGGTAGATCAGTAATAGGCCTAACAGGGGTAAGTTCTCTTTTTAGGATGACAAAAATGTTCCAAAATTAGAACGTAGTGATGGCTACACAGCTCTGTAAATATATTACACTATTGAATTGTACACTTAAACAGGTTAATTTTTCCATTCGTGAATTATATCACAAAGAAGTATTGAAAAGATTTAAAAGACAGTGCTGTCTCAAAGGCTGTGGAAACCATGTGGCTGTTACCACAGACAGTATTTTCTGAGGTCTAAATGAGTCAAATTCATGCAAATCTCCGTGATAAGCACAGAGTGAATGAGAGCTATCTGTTTTATTAATTATTATCAATGATTATTCTTTAAAATCATAAACATGGTTCAGGCTAAACAAAAATATTGGCCAGTGTGCATTTGAATTCCATGTCTGGATACTCTTTTATTTCTGCCACTGATGACATAACGTGTGTAGGTTTACATCAGATGGTCTCTGGATTAAGCTTTTATAACTAAAAGAAAGCTAACTTCTTATAGGCATGCTACCTATATTCCTAATAATTCTTCCCGACTAGAGCATGTTTTCACTATAAAACAGAGTTCTGAACTTAAACAATAAAACATAGCTGTGACTTAACCGTGCTCTTTGCTGGGTTTTACACAAAATTAGACACAGATGGTATTGGAGGATCCCGAGAAGCTCGTTCACATGAGGAATGGGGAACTTTGGGAGCAGCTTATACACAAGGCGTGTATGGATCAGGAAGGACAGGGGTATGTGTATACCTCCTACCAGTTTCTGGCCTAGCTCCCTTTAGATTCATAGCTAAGTGCCAAGAAAATTCAGCCAGGTATGTTGGCTCATGCTTGTAATCCTAGCACTGTGGGAGGACGAGGTGGGAGGGGAACAGAGTGAGAGTCTGAAAAAAAGAAAAAGAAACTTTGTCAGCAAAAAGCTAAAAACTATAAAGTGGAGTCTTCAGATAGAATGTACAAGTTCACTCTAATATAATATAAACCAACGTCGAGAATGAGCCTTCCTTGTTTATGTGGAACACCAAGGAGGTGTGCCAAGGACTGGGCTGTGGAAGGAGATTACGGCATCTGGTGGACAGGGCCATACTCTGTGGTGACTGATGAAAGATGGTAGGAACCTGGCAAATGTAGTGATACCCAGACGATGCCCAGCAACTCAGCATCTGTGCATCATAAAATATTTCTGTATGTGCTTACTACTCCTTGAGTTCTCGCAGGAGCAGAGAGAGCTTTGCAGTGAGACTGGAGTCTTTTGCAAGCGGGACAATTAGAAGCAAAATCAGAACCGCTGCCATTTATGTGATTCTATTTCTTCTCATAGGCTTTTAGGCCTAAGGAAACTTTGGATATGCTTATAAAATATTTTACATTATAAATATAAATTTTATTATTTATTTTGTAGAGACAGAGTCTCAGTTTATTGCCCTCGGTAGAGGGCCATGGCATCACAGCAACCTCCAGCTCCTGGACCTAGGGAATTCTCTCGCCTCAGCCTCGAAAGTAGCTGGGGATACAGGCATCCGCCACAACACCTATTTTTTTTGTTGCAGTTTGGCCAGGGCTGGGTTTGAACCTGCACCCTTGGTATATGGGGCCGGTGCCCTACCCACTGAGCCACAGGCGCTGCCCTGAATTTTATTTTTCAAAATAAATGTTATGTATTCTAAATGACACAAAATCAGAAAAAGAATTAAAAGACAATTCCTACACACAATTAGATATCTCCTTTGTAAGCACTTGACACTTAACATTTGATTATGTCCCATATGTTTAACTCTTCCTCTAACTTACAGTCCGTTAGCTACACTAACCTTCCGTCTGATGTACAATTTTTTGTTTGTATTGACCGTTTCTAAGTCAGTTTCTTACTTGGTATCTGTGTGACATTTCCGCCTCCTATTACAAAACCCAACAGAATCAGTTCAAAAAAGCTCATTTCATTTTTTAAAAAGAACAGTTCTACATATTTATTCCTTAAGTCATACAGTACTGTCATCCAGCATAATTCCCTCCCACTACACTTTTTCAAGCATGAGATTTTCATTGTCAAGAACTAACCATTTTCCGTACTTGGACCAGCTTTCTATACTGTGAAGCCAGAACCTAGTTAAGTTTTAAATGCCAGATAATTATTTGTTTTACACATTGGCTACCACCTGCCCTTGCTCCCTCTGGTAATTGTTCTCTCTGGCAGCTTTTCCCCAAGTGTGGTGTTAGGACCACCTGCATCAGAATCATTTGAGTTGCTTGTTAAAATGCAATTTCCTGGGCAGACTTCATAAATAAATTTCCTTTTGGCTTTGCCCACTAAAAGTTTGTGAGCCACCACTATTGACTTGACTTCGAGGCTTCTGCTTATGATTTTTGACAAGGATTTCTCCCTTTTTGAAAATATAGCATTTAAATCATCAAAGGTAATTTGGTTCCAAAGGATACAATGCTGAAGTCAAATCCAGTGGTAAAAATGAGGAAGAGGCTGACGATGGTAATAAAAAAGCAAAAGGCAGATGGAACCCCCCCCCCAAAAAAAGCCCCGACAGTATTAATATGGTGCCACTAGGGGTTCAGCAGAGAGCTACCTAGGCACATAGAAGGCAGATTTGAAATAAAATTTGGGATGAATTGGACAGTTAGAGGTACACATAAGAAGGTCTCCCAGGAGAGCAGTGGAGGAGAGGCACACGTGGGGAAAGGTAAGGATGGCAATCAGTGCCCACACACAATGCAGCTCAGCTGAAGCACAAAGTGCCCCCCAGGGAGCTGTGGGCGGCAAGGCTGAAGACACAGGTTGGAATGGTACAGTAAGGCCATATTCAACAGTTGGCATCTATTTGGTGTCTTCTGAGTATCAGCAACATTGCAGGTGGGCTAAGGGTGGAACAGAGGAATCCACATCTTTCATTAGACACTGCTACAAAGTCTAATCAGAAGCAAAGCGGCATCACAGGAGAGGAAGTAACAGCACATCTCTGTGCCAATCCCTGGTCTCCAGAGGACCCGGGAGTGTCACAGCATGTGGACGACCCTTTCTTTACAATATAGGCTTTTGCAAGGCATGAAAAGGGCGATTCCTACTATGTCACATTTATTTTCTTTTCAACTTTGGCATATTCATAAATAACTCCTACGGTCTACACGTTTCCATTTAATGGTATGTTTGAGAAGTGACAGATTTCCCTTTACATCAATGTCAGTGTCAGACCAAACACATTTTCATCCTTGGCATATGAGCAGATCACATCACGGGGAGAAGGCTCAGCAAGGGCACAGGTGTGTCTGATGAATGTCTCTGGTCCCACCTTCCACCAAACTGGAAAAACAATTTCTCTACAGCTCACTGCCTGATACATTTAATACCCTCTTATCTGAGATTTCTCATCCTGACTATGCTAAAACATAGTCTCTAACAGAGCCGTTTCCATGTAGTGTACTAACTCACGAGCTGTCTGGAAGACCTACAGGGAACAGGTAAGGAGAACAGAGATGCCAGCCAAGTCAACTTTCCTTGATAGACACTGCTGCATTCCAGGGAGGCTGGGGGAGGACTTCAGAAAGTGTGTTTAGCACTGAAGAGGCAAACAGCTTTCAGCCGAGAGGAAAGCATCAGGGATGCTGGTCATCACTAAGGAGTGAGGTCAGTCTTAGGGGAGAGCCAGGCAGATCTAGAACACGAAAGCCACACAGAGCTCAAATACAGGGGTCAGCATAAGAGCCAGAGGTCCGATTCAGAGCAAGGAAGAATTGTCTTTAAACTTAGCCATATTTTGCACATATTGAAGTTCCAGTGTGGTTCCCCGACCTGTTTACCCAATGCGTCAGAGATAAATTGAGTCAGAGAGGAAATTAGATTCGTTTTTTTTTTTTTTTATGAAGGTATAGATGTCAGGCGGAAGGAAGTGGAGAAGTGGAACTTAACATGCATGTTGATTTTGAATAATATTTAAGCATGTTGGGAATTGGGCAAGAGGCTTAGAGTAGATATATATGTGCTTATAATTAAAATCTCTAATGTTTTTACAATTAAAGTTATATAGAGTTCTCCACCCCAAAAGAACACTGTTCTTGCAGGCAGTGTGGATGCTGCTGGAAGGACCATATGATTGGCAGAGAGGTGTCCCCCTGGCCTGTACTTCTAGTCACAGTAAATTGATCTGGTATCTTTCTCACAGTTGCATATCTTTTAATGATTCCCTTATATAGTGAGAGGATGATATGTGGACATTTCCCCTGACAGCCAGTCTCTCATAGGACTCCCCCCACACTGATGCATTTGACAGATGCAACCTCCTTAGTGAAGTCCACAAACACCAGCCACCCATCACTTCGCTCGGCCTGTCATGGCTCCGACTGCTGCCTAAGGCAGGTCGCGGCCCTGGGAGGCAGTTCCTTGATTGCCCTGAAACTGCCACTGCCCAGCTCTACTGCAGATGTCTTAATATTATGCTGCAAACTGGATGTGAATGTACCAGGCTGACTATGAATATTCCATGTATGTGTTCTAGGAAGACTGGCCTTTTACTCTCTTACAGTGGTTCTCAGCCTTCCTAATTGCCACGTTGTTACAAATGGAAAAAAGGAGTTGCCACCTATAGGTTGAGAACCGCTGCTCTATGAGGACAACTCTTCAGGATTCTCAGTCAACTGGGACAGGTGAGAAGTTTCTCTATAGGAAATGGTAAACATGGACTCACCTTTAAGTAAAAACACGTGGTTCCTGGAGATGGACACTGGGTTGCTTAGCGAATAAAGACAAATTCTCCCAGGGAAAACCCTTGCTTATTACAGACTCATCTCTCAGCTTTCCCAGCCCCTGGAATGCCTTACTAATTTGTAGCAGTAGTGTTCCTTCCGCTGCTTTCCTTTTCATATATTTATTCGCTCACTCATTTTACTGATTAACAGATGTTTACTGGATTCTCACCATGATCCTGCCATTTCTTAAAGCATTCACATAATACAAATGCACAAGAGCCCATCAGCCAAAGGTCTGCACCTAAAAGCTAACTCCAGGGCTGCGGCTCCCCTCCGTGTCTCTCTCCTGTTCCTGGTTTCCACATTTGCCTTCATTGGATTGTATGAAGACACAGCATTATGAAGCAAATGATCACAAATAGCACATCATTATTCTTTCTTTTACCAGACTTGTAGCCAGTCAGCTCCTGATGTCATGTTTCAAATGGTTGCTCAACATTTATCTGTCCCACACCAGGCCCTGGACTTCTGCATTTTTGTCTCATTCAATTTGCACAACAAGACCATATGAGAGGAAATATTGCACCCTTTTGATGGAAGGCGATGAGACTCAGAGAGCCCAAATACGTGGTTCAAATGTACAAAATTAATCAATATCAGAGTAAGAGTTAAAATGTACTTACTGATAAAATGAGCATTGTGCGTAGAATATGGCAGATGCTGAAGATCGTGTCTTACTGCTGATGCTGTTTCTAATAGTTATTCTAATCCATAGCTTATGTCCCCCCATATGATATAATTTTTTATCATTCTCACACAGTTGGTTCAAAAACACAACTACAAAGAATGGTTTATAGAATCTCAAGACATAATACATGGTGTTTACTGATAAACTGAAATGGACATGATTAAGCGTCAGAAAGACTATCTGGGATGGGATGAAAAAAAACGGACATGGAGGTGCGGTGAGAGACGCCCTCCCACCAGCACCAGCACTGAAACTGGGTTAAAGGTTAGTTTCCAGCAGTAGGTTAAACATAAAGTCAATAACTTTTCATGCTTGCTTGATACATGGTGATTGATTTTTGTCATAAACACTGAGGAAGACGTGGGCTTTTGAAATGTCTGTAATAATCGTTTCCCCAATGGGAGAGACCTGAATTCAATTGATTCCATTGCTTTTTTAGTTTCTTTGTCCGTGAGATTTCTTCTTGGTATTTTATTTTATTTCTATTTAAAGAAATCACTATCAGAACAGAATGAAGGCAAGTAGGAAGAAGAAAGAAATATAGGTGTCTTCATTATTTTCTCTTCCATTGATGAAATCAGCATAAAATAGGTTAGGAGACACCTAGATGAGGAATAGAGCCAGAAGGTGGTCTTAATCCTAAGGACATTTTGATGTTACATGCAAGAATCAATGTTGATTAATTATGATAGAACATGTAATGCTATTAAAGAACATTATTTTCAAAATGAATAGAAGAAATAATGGTATTCAAATTTCATGACCTGTCAACAAAAAGCACAAAATGCTATGATTGGAACTTAGGTCTGTCTAGAGTCTGGGCCCTGAATAAATGCCCTGCCCTGAATTTTTAGCCTTTCACTAATCAATTCTCAGAGACTGCAATCACCTTCTGGCTTCCTATTAATTATCATCTTAGCAGCCGCAGACAGGAGCAGTATGCTGTTATGGTTTTCACAGCATGCACGGTTGCCTTGATGCTTTTTAACCCAAGCCATTCTTTATCCTGCAGCAGATTCCTTTCTTCCATCTGCAGCTGAGTAGTTTCAGAAATCCCCAGGAGGATTGTTGGCCATGGCATTTGTGGATGTCAGTAATTAAGCTATCTGCTCCAGCTGCAAGCTGTTTGACAATGTGGGTAGTAGAAGGCCAGAGTCCTGTGCAAAGCCTGGTCATCGTGAGAACAGAAAGGTCAAGTCCCCTGGTCGGTTCAGCATACGCTGGGGAGCTTGGCTTATCCAGGGTTCGCTCCATGATTTTTTCATCAGTCTTATATAATTTTTACAAGAAGGTGGTATTTGCCACAAGCCACCTGTCCTGTAAATTGCTTTTAGGTCTTTATTGTCTTTACACACAAAGGAAAACTGCTCTCTATAGCTGCCATCACTATTCTATTACACAGAATTACACTGGGCACATTGCTGATGCTATTCAAGGCCTGCAGTGTGTTGTATAGCTTGCTCCTGACCTGGACTGGGGTTGGTTTCACGTCAGTCATAATTAAATATGCAATTCCACAGTTTCTAAAAAAAAATCATTTCTGTCTGGACCCTTTAGGAGAGAAAGCATTTGTTACACTTTTTAGATTTTTTTTACTGTGTGCAGCATCAAAGCACAACTCCAGGAGCGAGAGCTTTCTGTAAAGTATCATCTGGGATTACTTCACAAGGTAGGAAGCTCTGGGCAGCCAGTTTGCCTATTAGTTTTAGGTGTCTTTGATAATGCACGCCTCTTGCAGTCACAACTGAAATGCACTCATGACTGGACTAGCAATCGGCGCTGATCCTGTCTAATTATCATTGCATCTCCAACACCTAGCACACCGTCTGCACCGAGGAGGCTCTAAACAACGTATGCAGAATAGATGAATGAGTACATTGATCGACTATCACTGTTTTTATAATCCCTTTCCGAGATACAGCTTCAGAGAGTGCTCGAAGTCTGCTCTTTTCATTTTAATATGCAAGCTCCTTCCTTCATTTACCCAACACAAATATATTTTACATTTACGATGTGCCAGTTACTTCCCTTAGAAGGATCACATCTGGGGTGTATGTGAGAGAGAGAGAAAAAGAGAGAGGTTGAGAATAAGCATCAGCATGGGTGAGATATATAGAGAGAGCAGTCAACAGGCCGTGACAATCCAGCGTATACATTAAGCAAAGGAGCAGTGCGGGGAAGGCAAAACACCAAACCCAGCCCGCACTGTGGATGATGAAAAAGATGACTTTCCCACTAGACTTTTAAAAAGATGAGCTATCCAGGGCCAAGCAGGGCACGTGCATATAAGAAAGAAATGTTTGGCAGAGTCAACAACACGTAGAGGTGTGGGCTTAGCACACGAGGGTGAGGTGCGGCTGCTGGAGGGAAGCCTGGAGCTTGCCCAACTCCTAAACCTCTGATCCCACCACATCCCAAGCTGTTAACATCTCTCTGCCCATGGTAACTTCCTGCATGATCTCTCTGCTTCTATTCTTTTATCTAACAGTCTTTCACACAACAGCTGTCAGAGAAATCTTCTAAAAATGCAAAACAGTCACTCATTTGATCTGAAATGTAAGTGGTTGACCATCTCATTGGAATGGAATCAAAAGTTCTTAGAATGGCCTGCAAGTCTCTACATGCTCTGGCTCTGGGCTCGCCCTCTTCTCCTGCTTTCTCCCAGTCTTCCAGCCACACACTAGACTCCTCCTGCTCTCTTAAGAGCACCAAGCACTCTCCGACCTCAGGACTTTAACACCTGCTGTTTTCTTCTGTTAGAACATTTGCTTCCTACCCATTCTCAAGACCCTGTTTTATTCTCAAGTGTCATTCAGAGAAGTCTTTCCTGACCATATTCCCTGAAATTGTACCCATCATTAATATTCTTACTTGCCATTGTTTTCTTTGAAAGCCTAACAGCCCACTGCTACCACACATTGCATTCAATACTTGTCTGGTAATAGTCCGTCCATACCTCCCAAGAAGGTGTGTGCCAGGCTGGGTGCGTTGCTTATCCTAGCACTCTGAGGGGTCAAGGCAGGTGGATTGCTTGAGCTCAAGAGTTCAAGATGATCCTGAGCAAGAGCAAGACCCATCTACTAAAAACAGAAAAACTAGTCCAGCATTGTGGTGGGTGCCTGTAGTCCCAGGTACTTGGGAGGCTGAGCCAAGAGAAACTCTTGAGCCCAAGAGTTTGAGGTTGCTGTGAGCTATGATGCCATGGCACATTAGCCAGGGTGACAGAGTGGGACTCTCTCTTTCTCAAAGAAAAAAAAAAAAAAAGGAAAGACAGTGTGCTTCACTGGCATAGGGACAGCCTGCTTTGCTCATCTTAACTGTTTCCTAGAGCAGTGTTTGACATATGTTAGACCATTAGCACATATTTGTGGGATTTATAAATATATGCATGAATGGGAGTTTCATTTATTAAGGAGATTGTCCTGTTACATGATTATTACACATGCAATTAAAGCTTGAAAATTAAGGGACTAAAGAAATTAGATTTTATCTTGAAGGTGATAAGGAGTGATTGAAGAATTCCCCGTAGGGGAATGACATGACAAGACTTATATCTTAAAAAGATCACTTGTCAGCTGGGAGAAAGATGAATAGAAGGCCATTGAAGTAATGCAGACAAGAAATTATGGAGGTTGAATAGAAGTCTGAAAGTGGTAAAAGAGAGGCGGAGATGCTTTAAAGAAATATTCGGGAGGTGAAGTCAACTGCTCACCCTTAAATTACATGGGTATGTGGGCGAATGAGTAGGAATGTTAGGTAACCAGTTTGTTCAGGACCTTCCTGGCTTTAATGTGAAAAGTCCCACATCCAGGGGAAACCCTTGGTCCTGAGTAAACCAGAATGGTTAGTTACCACCCCCAAAATCAAAGAGCCTATGGAACACAGTCCTTTTCTCCAACTCATTTATATGGTGGCAATGATTCCCATGTGGATTATTGTATTCTCTTAAAAGTCACTTTGAATCCCATGTTACCCTTAATACTCTTTATCTTTATCTCCCCTCTACTCCCTCAAGACCACAGTGTCTCTTCTTAACCTCTCCTAGAACAAGCAAGCCAATCTGCTTTGTATGATACATGCATTGGCAACTTTGCTCATTCACTTTTGAGACTAAAGCTCATGCCTGGTCATGGCCATGCGTTAGTCATTCTGTTATCCCCTAAAAGCTATGTACCCCAGCTAAAAGTCCACATCTGTTGAAAGAATCACTTCAGGCATGCTGTGGTTTGGAGAAATGGAAGATGAGGGCTGACAGTTCTTGGCAAAGGGAAGTGGTGAGATTACATGCTCATGGCTGCCCGAAAATATTAATCAAGGACCAGCAGCTACCAGCTCCCAAGTAGGGTGTAGAGAATGGAATAGTTATCATTACTCACAGCATAACTGTTATGTCTGGTGCACCTGAAGACTGTATATGCCACCTTGGGCCCATACACTCTAAGTTTCTAAAGTGGTGGGGAAAAATACTATGAAATGGTTGTGTCCAATTTTTTTTTAGACAAACAAGTATATGCATTTTAAGCCTATACATAAATATAAATAATTATTTCCACTGAATGAAAATATAGGATTTTGACCATTGCTATATTAGTCAAAAATTTAAGTCAAAATTAAAAATAAAAGTAAAATCCTTGGAGAATTATTCTCCACACAACGCTACATTCTTGGCAAATGTCACCTTGACACTGAAAACTTTGTCACCATTTATGGTGTCCTAATGAAGGGATATGTGTGTGCATCTCAATCTGTTTCTTCCACCCTCCAATCTTATAGTAGGGGCCTGCTATTATATCCTTGTATCCGAATATTAGTCATTATATTTATGCATGGAAAATAATTGACAACTTAGATTTGGTTTCAGAAGCAAAGAGCAGGGTGGCTGTTCATAAAATGTTCGCCCAGGCCGATTTCCTTGCTGTCTATTTAGATGATGACACATTGTAAAACCCCCAGCAGAACGAGAGAGGGCACAACCCCCTCACGCCTTCAGTGGGTGGAGGAACTCAAGGTGGGTCTCCCTTCTTGGAGGTGTGGGGAGAGGCTTCCTTTATGCCAGAGGGAGGTGGCTGAATTTTTAGGTTCCTTCGGTTCAGTGTTCACAATGTTGGAATAGAATCATCAGCAGCGGCAAAATAACACCCAGGACTGAGCCACATCCTGGCGTCAGAACAGCACAACGAATTGCCAAGGCTGTGGTGTCTGACAGCTTGTAGCTTTGGCTCCAGTAGAAGACACTGCTGCTTTTTTCTGCTCTGTCGAAGAGCTACATGGAGGCAGCTGGGATCCCACATGCTCTCCCCCCAACCCCTGGGACTGTCTCAAGAACAGAAAATTTCATTTCAAGTTAAAAACTTAAAAACTTTCTTTCGATGCAGGTACCTAGCCTGACTTGATTGTGCGCTTCCTCTCAAAGCCCGTCATCATCCTTTCTTTGGTGTGAGGACGCTCTCATCCTTATTTTACTTTCATTTTCCCCCTTATTTTTACAAGCCCACTTCAGTTCCCTTGCTCTATAGAACCCCATTCCGAAATATCTTATGAGCATCCTTTGCATCCGCCTTCCATGTGTTTATACAGATAAGTCTATTTTTAAAAATATATCATGTGGTGCGCCTTTTCATTTCCATACATGGTTCTGTTCTATCGACCCTATTTTGTTGTTTATTTTTCTGCTCAATATGTTTTTTTAGATTTATCTCTGTGGCCGTATGAAAATCAAATCCATTTCATCCCTCCTCCAGTATATTATTCCATTATAGGCAAATTCCACAATTATTTTATGCAGACAGAGGGACAACTAGGGCGTTTCTTCTCTTGTCGTCACAAACAGCACAGCAATAAGCATTCTCGCACGTTTCTCCTTGTTTCTGCCAGGTAAGTGCCAAAGAATGGTACTGCTTTCTGTCACTCGTGCCTGCCAGACTGACCTCACACACGGCAACACCAGTTACTTTCTTCCTAGGCAGGCGCTGGATGCCTACTGTTCAATTTTTGTCACTAATTACTTGTTTTGCCATGACATAAACTCGTACATGTTCCACCAAGAGGGAAGTAACCAGGAGCCTGTGGCTGCTGAGATCAGTGGGTAAAACATCATGTTTTCTAATGTGAATGTGCTGTTGTCTGATTACTAGCAAGGTGGGGAATTTCTCCATAAGAATTTGATTCTGTCCCTGTGCTTTTCCTACATCATTTGCCTGTTGTTTGAAGGTTTTCTGCCTTTTTCTTGCTGTTATGAATAAGAAAATCAAGGAGAAGGGTTTACAGAAACCACAATTTATTTAACCATTATCATATTGACATGTGGGTCATTTCTAGTTTGAGATAAAGGAGAAGGTTGGTTGGTGCTTTGAAAATCTATCAATGTAATTCACCATAGTAACAGACTCATACCAAAAAATCATCTCAATAGATGCAGAAAAACATTTTCATAAAATTCAACACCTCATGATGAAAATGCTCAGAAAACAAGGAATAAAATAGAATTTCTTCAACCTGATAGAACATTTATGAACAACCTATAGTTAACATCAGACTCAGGGATAAAAGACTGAATAATTTACCCAGAACTTTGGGAGGCAAGCCAGCAGAACCACTCCCACCACCTTTATTTAAATTTGTACAGGAAATCATAGCCAGTATGATAGGCGGGGGTGGGGGGAAGCATATATTATGCCACTAATAGGAAACATCTGATTTTGAATCAAAATTTTAGTTTATTGTATCTCAAAATAAGAAGTAGTACAATTAAAGTAAGTGCCTAGTCTATTGACACAGTTTTGCAATCCTAATGGTAGTTGTTTATGTCAGCAGCAATTGGGAAAGAAGTAAAACTATCTTTATAGACATCATAGTTTTCTCTATAGAAAAACTTAATAGGCTCGGCGCCTGTGGCTCAACAGGCTAAGGCGCCAGCCACATACACCTGAGCTGGTGGGTTCGAATCCAGCCCTGGCCCGCCAAACAACAATGACAGCTGCAACCAAAAAATAGCCAGGCATTGTGACGGGTGCCTGTAGTCCCAGCTACTTGGGAGGCAGAGGCAGGAGACTCGCTTGAGCCCAGGAGTTGGAGGTTGCTGTGAGCTGTGATGTCACAGCACTCTATCCAGGGTGCCAGGGTGACAGCTTGAGGCTCTGTCTCAAAAAAAAAAAAATCTTAATCTATAAAAAGTCTATTACAACTATTAACATTATTATAGGTTTGCAGAACACCAGGCCAATTCTCAAAAATAAATTATATTTCTATATAGTAGTAACAGAAACTTAAATTTAAAATACCATTTAAAATAGCATCAAAGTATAAAGTTATTTAGGAAAAAATATCTTTTTAGTTATGTAAACTTATTTTTATTTTATTTTTATTAAATCATAAACACATAGAAAAAAGATTTTTAAAACATATACAATTCTGTAGATACCAAATATATTTTCTACTGAAAAGTAATTGCTGGGAAAATTTTAAAAGGTTTAAACAGTGTACTAATGTATTGTATTTATGAATTAAATATTCAACATTTTTGGATGCAATTTTTTCTGAAATTTGAAATTGATCTATAGATCTAATGCAGTCTCAATCAAAATTTTAGCAGACTTTTCATACAAATTCAGAAGGTGATTTTGCAATATAGAAATTCAAAGAACCTAGAATAGCAAAGCCATTTTTATGAGGAAGAACAATAGCACAGGACTCACAGTACCAAATTTCCAGACTTACTAGGCATAAGGATAGACATATAAGTCAATGAGATAAAAAGTACAGAAATAGACCCAAGTATAATAGTCAATTGATTTTCAACAAAGGTGTTATAATCATTCAATGTAGAATAGAAAGGTTAGTATTTTCAATAAATGCAGCGGAACAAATTAATCAGTCATATGGGGGAAAACTAACCCTGGATTTCAATCTCATACTATATATAAGAAATTAATTCTAAATAGATCATACTTTAATATAAAAGCTAAAACGGTAAAACTTCTATAGGCAAACATGGGGAAAAATTTTGTGATGTTGGCATAGGAGAAGATTTCTTAGATAAAACACAAAAACAGAAAGTATAGACAAAATTTAATAACTGGGACTTCATGAAAATCAAAATCTTTTTTCCTTTGAAAGACTTGGTTAAGAAAATGGAAAGACAATTTCCAGACTGGGATAATATATTTTCCAGCCATATATTGGTAAAGGGCATATATCCACAACATATAAAGAACTCTTTAAAACTCAGTACCGAGAATCCTAACAACCCTATTTTTTGAAATGGAACAAAAGGTTTGGTAAGACTCATTACCACAGAATATATATGAATGGCAAATAAGCATATGAAAAGATGGTTAACATTTTTTTCTTAATAAAGGAAATCCAAATTAAAACCTCAGTGAGCTACCACTATATACACAGGTAAAATAATTGGCAGATTTAATAGATTGACAGTGTCACACATCAGAGAGGATATGGAATAATGGAACATTTGTGTGTTACTGATGGGAGAGGAAAATGGTATAGCCATTTTGGAAAATATTAACAGTTTGGTATTTTCTTATAAATTTAAGCACACACTTACCATTTTTTCCCAGAAGTTCCAATTGTAGATATTTACCTTAGAGAAATGAGAACATATTCTGCATAAGGATTTGTACACAAAAGTTCATAACATCTTCATTGGACATAGGTAAGAACTAGAAACGGCCCACATTAACAGGTGAATGGAGAAGTAAATTGTGATATAGTCATAAAATGAAATACTGCTTAGCAATAAAGGGGTACAACCTAATGATACACACAAATCAATGGTGAAAGTGTCATGCTGAGTGAAAAAAGCCAGACCCCCCCAAACTATATATGCTATACTTCCATTTTTTTCCCCTTTCAACTTACATTTTATCTTTATTTCTTTATTTCAGATTAATATGAGGGTACGCATGATTTGGTTACATCATTTGCATTTGTGAGGCAAAGTCTGAGTGGTAGCTGTTTTCCTCACCCAGGAAGTGTGCCTTATACCCATGCATTGTTCCCCCTGTGTGGGAACTTGCTGAGTCCTCTTCCCTCCTCCCCCACTTCTTGAATTTAACTGAGTTTTTCTCTCAAGTGAGTGCCTAGTTGTTAATCTACTAGTTTCAACTTGGTTTTGAGCACAGGTAATGTTCGTTTTTCCATTCTTATGGTACCTAAAAGAATGTTTTCCAAATTTAAAAAAGATACAAAATCTTTCACTTTTTTATGGATGAATAGTATTCCATGGAATACATATGGCACCGTTTATCAATCCAGTAATGGGTTGAAGAGCATTTGGGTTGTTTCCACATATTTGCAATTGTGATTTGGGCTGCTATAAACATTCGAGTGCAAATGTCCTTATGATAAAATTACGTTTTTCTTTTGAGTAGATGTCTAATGGGATTTCGAGGTCAAATGGAAGGTCTACTTTTAGTTCTTTGAGGAGTCTCCATACTACTTTCCATAAAGGCTGTATCCATTTGCCTACCAATAGCACGAGTCTTTGCTTCTCTCTGTACCCATGCTAGCATCTCTTGCTTTGGGGCCTTATAATGTGGACCATTCTCATTGGGGTTAGGTGATATCTTAGAGTGGTTTTGATTTGCATTTCTCTGATAATTAGAGATGATGAGCATTTTTCCATGTGTTTTTTGGCCTTTTCTCTGCTTGCCCAGTTTTCAGTGGGGTTTTTGCTCTCTCTCTTTTTTGTTGTTGATTTGCTTGAGTTCTTTGTAGATTCTGATTATTAATCTTTTGTCAGATTTGTAGCATGCAAATATTTTCTCATAGTCTGAAGGTGGTCTTTCTGGTTTGTTGATTATATCCTTAGCTGTGCAGAAACTTTTTAACTTGATCAGGTCCTTCACATTTATTTTTGCTGTTGCTGAAATTGCCTTTGACGGCTCTTCTTCATAAATTCTTTCCCAAGGCTGATAAATATCATTAAGAGTTTTCCTCATCTTCTAGAGATTTTATAGTTTTGTGTTTTTGATGCAAATCTTTTATCCATTGTGAGTTAATTTTCCTAAGTGGTGAGAGATGTGGGTCTAGATTCAGTCTTTCACACGTGGTTATGCTTCCATTTCATGACATTCTAGAAAAACCAAACTGTAGTGAAAGGAGGCCGATCAGAGCGTGTCTGAAGCCAGGAAGTTAAGAGGGCCCAAAGTAATTTTGGGGGGTGATGAAAATATTCTATATCTTATTATAGTAGTAAGTAGTTACATGATTGTATTCAATTTGTTAAAGCTTCAATTTACATACTTAAGATGAGTGACTTTTAAAATGTAAGTTAGACTTGAATAAATCTTATTTTAAAACTCATTGTAATGTTTTTTGTTGTGTTGGTTATGATGTTTCCATGTTATTGCACAGTGGGTCAGGTGTCAGAGAGCTCAAGGCCTGAGTTAGATTGCTAGGTAGAGAATTGTGAAGAAAGGGGAGCAGCCTGATGGCACAGGGTAGGCAGCTTTATAGAAAGCATCCCATTCTGCTAACACCGATGTGGTGATGCCACATTTTTCTTCTAAGGGAGCTCCCCATCAGTAACTTGGGATCCACCACAGTTGACTGCACAGTGAAATTCCTTCTCCCAGTGAAGTAGTGAGCCTGAAAGAAGTTTAAGGAAGCAAAAAGAAAAATATCTTTAGTGAGCAGAAAACAGTGGTCAGTGAGTTGGATCAGGGCTGCTCCTGATTCATGGCCACTCTCTGAGCATTGATCTTGGGGCATTTCTTCTATTAATGAATTGGTTGCTTCAGTCAGGGCTGGCTGAGCACTTTTCTGTGACCTGACCTCTGTGATCCACCAGGGGTACAGTGGTGACTTGAACATGTCCTTAATTTCAAAGATCGCAAGACTTAGAAAGAAAAGCAGACATAGGCACGGATAATTATTATAATGTGTTTGGCAAGTGCTGTGATATAAAGATGTATTCAGGATATTATAGAGACTAGGACTTTCCCGAGTCTCAACAATTTCACCTATTAAGTATGGGTAATAATAATAGCAACCTCCCAAGATTGTTGTGAGGAATTAATGAAATATCCCTAAAATTGCATTTTCAAACTATATATCACACAAGGCGCATAATGAAACAGCACTCACAGCATGTTTCTGATCTCTACTAGGTCCCGGCTGGCTTTAGGCCCATCTTTAACAAATGGAGTAAAGCTTATGTCTGAATAAACTAATCATAATAATGGCTACCAGGTGCTGTGCAAACATTATATGATTTAATCCTCATAAACATCATGCAGGATCCATACCATTAGCCCCATTTTACCCAAGAGAAAAGTGAGACGCCTAAAAGTTATAGAACTTGTCAAAAGTTGCCCAGCCAGTGAGCAGTGACTTTAGTGAAAGGCTGTTTAAATGGTTTCTGGGTCATTTCTTTTTCTTCTAGGAAAAAGCTGGCTGTGCTGTGCTTGTGTTGTTATGAAGGATCATAAGCCCAAACTCCTGTAGGAGCCAGGCAGGTAACATAAAAGAGGGAGAGAGTCTGTTTTCTGGGGATCAGACCATTAGGTAAGCAGAGGCTGTGGGAAGCTGAGTGGCTAGGAGCAGCCATACCTGCAGAACCCAGCAGCTGCCTGGCTCCAGGCACACAGTGCTCTGTGTGGCCAGCTCCCCTGGTTTCTCCAAAGTAACAGAAATCTTAATTTTAAAATGAGCCTAAAAGTGAAATATTTCCTTTTAGTTTAGGGCTTAACAGGGAATGCAGGAACTTTAGTTCCTATTTAGGAACTAATTTCCTAAATAGTTTAAAATTAATACAAATTTTACAATCCATATTTTGAATTCTTTTATCTTTCAATTCAGAATTTTCATTTTAGTTGGGGTCCAATGCTAGACAGTTAGTATGATCCTTTGGAGGTATTGAAAAACTCTGTTTTTTCATATTGCCAGAGTTCTTATACTGCTTTCTTCTCATCTGGAGAAGTCATTTGTTTTTCAACTTACTTTCAATTGGATGGGACCTTTTTATTTTATGCCCCCTCAAGGGTGTACCTGTAATACACATTGTGTTTGTTCATTTGGCTTTGACATTGGGTTCTTTGTGGGGGGGGGGCTAAGGCTCTGTGTGGGTTTCTTGGTTATAGATAGCCTTTGTGTGGTGACTTTCTCAGATATGATTGTATTAGCAATGTCTGGGTACATGCACAAGCTTACCCTCACTCTGTGGCACGGGAATTGCAAAAGTTACAGGAAGCTTCTCTTATTTTTCAGCACTGTGCCCTTCTGATAACAGTTTGAATTGGACTGTGTAGTTCAGTCCCAGGCTGGTAGATGGTGCTTATGTGTTAGAAACTGGCTACAACAGAAGTATATGGGTATGTGTTTGGTCTCAGTTTTCTAAGGTGGTGGGAGGTTGTGGAATGCCTAATGTCCTGCATTCCCTGTTAAGCCCTAAAGGAGAGGACAAAGCTGGGAATGGCTGAACCACCAAGCTTACCCTCATATACCCCAGTGATGAGTGGAAGTACCAGCCCTGATAAGGGTGGCAGGGAGGGCTCATGGAAAGATCTCTGCAAGGAAAACTAAAACACTGGTGAAAGAAATTATAGATGACACAAATAAATAGAAAAACATCCCATGGTCATGGATTGGAAGAATCTATATTGTTTAAATGATCATACTTCCCAAAGCAATCTACAGATTCAATACAATTTCTATCAAAATATTAATACCAATGCCATTTTCTCAGAATTAGAAAAAAAATTCCTAAAATTCATGTGGAACCAAAAAAGAGCCTGAATAGCGGGGGATTCTGGGAAGATGGCCGACTGGTAGCAACCCTGGTCAGAGGCTCCTGAGCAAAGGAAGAAATACTGGTTGGAATCAGAATCTATGAAGCCAGAGACGGGGAGCTGAGCCCAGAAAGAAGTTCAGCAAGCTAT